>VDFB02042437.1:87062-197693 GCA_007258455.2 Sequoia sempervirens
GGAATAGGAAAATAACAAATTCATCTCATTATGCATTTCCTCATAAATTTTAGTAGTTTCTTCATCGTCATCCAAGTTAACCATAACATGAGGATGAATGATAATATCTATAGAAGGTGTTGGTCAAGATTTTTGATGGATGGGTCTTGGTTTGTTGGAAGGGCTTTAAGCTCACTATTGTTTTCTTCAAGTGGTGGAGGTTCAATCATAAAAGGAGGAAAATTCTCAAGGGATAATTTGGCTATGCATTTTTCTTTGAACTTTTGGTAGGATAGGAAAAAAAATTCTTCATGAGGTCTTATAGGTTCCATGGGCTCAGGCCAAAAATAGTCTAAGGAAAAATTTCCATGAGAGGATGGAGGTCTAAAGCCACTATGGTTCATGATGAATATTTCATTACCGAATGGGAACTTTAAGCACTTATGGACAATGGATGGGACCACATTCATGGCTTTAAGCCATTTGTAACCGAACTTCACATGAAATTGGTTTGAATTAGATATGATAGAGAATGATACATTTAATTTTTTTGGCCCTTCTTGTAAAGGGAGTGTGATCAAGCTAATTGTAGCATGAGCAAAACCATCATGCGTTTTAATCCATTCTTTCAATTTATCATATCTATCTTGAGTACGTTCATGAACATATAAGAGTTATTTTTTGATCACATTCTCTCCATAGATGGGATCAATTAAAATCCTTGGAGTGGGAATGCTATTGATTATGCCGACTATGTAATGAGGACCATCAGGTGCATGTTTGATTGTTTCTTCTAAAAATGAAGTAATGTTAGTGGGAATTATGGTTTGCTATTTACAAGGCTCGATGCCAATCACTCCTATCATTGTATTAATAGGACTTTGGTCATTAGAATCCTTAGGATTTTGTTCGTTATTGATCATGTTTTCATCATGTGTCAGTGTTCATCACATCGGGTTTAGTTTCACTAGCCTTAATAAATGAAATATTGTGGTTGGGCATGGGATTGGTAAAGATAAGCAAGTTTTGGTTGGGAGGAGCTATAGACTTATTACCTTTATCATTCACACATCCAATTTGGATATGATTAGAATCGGTGAGGTCTTGCACAAGATGTTCAAGATGCTTCCAATGTTTTGTATCATGTCATTTTTGTTGGTGATAAGAACAATAGGTATTGTGTCTGAAGCTTGAAGGTAACAACTTGCTAGGGTCAAGAGGTCAAATGGGAGGTAAGGTAAGCATTTTTTTTTTTAATAGTTGGGTCATGATGTTGTGAAGTGTATCGAGTAAGGGTGTAAATTTTCTTTGTAGATCCACAAATATATAAGGATTACTCTTGTTTATAGCAGCTACTTGGGTATAAACTTGTTGGGTAGGTTGGAAGGTGGAATTTAGTTGAAGGAAAATTTTTATTTTGTCTTCTAAAAGGCTGGTAGGTGTTTTGGTTTGAGGGTTCAAAATTTTTTAGGATGGGTAGAGGTGGTTTTTGGTTTGCTACTACCTATGAAATTTTGATAATCTCAAAGGGCAATGCATAAATGCATGAAGGAAGGGAATTTCATCATGGTAAGCTTATCTCTTATCTTTCTTTGTAAATTTTCTATGAAATTTTTTTGAAGGTGGGAATTAGGAATCTTCACACTAATTTGGGAATAAAGAGATTGGTAACATGAAATAAATTCAGTGAATTTTTCACCCTCAATTTTCTTACATCTCATCAAATCAGCTAATGTCATTTCAAGAGCCATATGCACTTGGAAATGGTTAATAAAGGCCTCAACAAGTTCATTGAATGAATGAATTGAGTTATTCGGTAATGCAGAAAACCAATCCAAGGAAATGTCTTTCAAGGATCAAGGAAAAATTTTAGAAAAAAGTTTTTCTTCAAGGATATAGTCACTACATAAAGCAATAAAGGCACTGACATGATTAGCAAGATCTCCCTTTCCTCCATATTTCTCAAATCTAGGGATCTCTATATCTTGTGGCACTAAAGTTCTCAATATCTCCAAAGATAATGGGATGCTTTTGAGATAGTATGAAGGTGGACCATTTTGATTTTGATTTATGGTAGAAACTTGATGTTGAATGCATGAAAGGCTTTGTAAAAGGTGGTTAATGATAGGATCATTGATTGCAGTTTGAGATGGAGGTGAATATGGTGGTGGTGTGTATTTGTTGGGAGGACAAGTGAATGGATTGCTTACAGGAGGAGATATAAGGTTAGATGCCACATAGGTACAAGGAGCACTAGTGGAAATGTTTGAGGTAGGTAAGATATTGCTATTTGGTTGCATTGTTGTGGTCACTTGAGGATTGGTATAGGTGGGAATGGAGGTTATGGTTGGAGGGGGATAGGTTTGATTAGCTCCTTGGATTTTCACATTGTTTGAATCTTGAGCACCATTAGTGGTGGAAGGAAGATATTTTCCAAATATGTGAGCTATGTTATGCAATCTTCCAATCCTTCATCACTTTCCATCATGTAGTGAATACTATCTATGGTAGGTATAACAGTGTTGGAATTTTTTTTAGTTCTCACGCTATCTTGTAAATGAGCTAGGTCTTCATGCATTTTCATTATGTTTTCTTGAGGGATATGATCAACCATTGTTTGAAAACTTGGAATAGCACTTGTAGGTAAGGTAGGTATATAAAAAGAGGTATCAAATGTATGGTCCATACCTAGTGAACTAATACCAGTACCGAAGTAAGAGAGCTTGATAACCCAAGATCCACAATGAATTTTTTATCATAGGATGCCATGAGTCTCACACTTTGTCTAACCACAGTATTAGTAGTAGGAAACCAAGTACTATAGCTCATACAAGGGATAAACCAAAGAAATTGCAATGAACACAATCTCCTATGCTTGCAATTACACTTGAAATGAAAGAAATTGGAATAGTAGGAATTCTGCAAATTGTAACAGAAAACTAAAAGCAACAAACAAAAGCACAGAAAAGAAATTTTAGATCCTGAAAATTTGGAAAGTCAAAGTCAATAGGGACTAAGATTCCAATAAGGGCATCTTGGTCCTATTGGTGAAATTTTGAGGTGCCAGGGATTGAAATGGACATCAAACAACAAAGAGAGGATTCTAAGCTAGAAACCCTAAGAAGGACTAAGATGCAAGGAAGGGTATTTTAGTCCTAGCAAAGGTTTTTTTTAGAAAGACAACAAATTTTGAATTTTTTACAGTGTTCACAAGTTTCCTATTAAGGGTGTTGATGTTTAGAAATGGACAATTAAACAAATGAATGCAAGGAAAAGTAACTAGTGATAAGCAATGTAATGAAAAGTTGAATGCAATTTTTTTCAATTTTGGATGAAATAAGAATGTTTCTAAATGTAATTAGTATGATGAAAAATGCACTTTTTAGTTTTTCAATGAGATAAGATGATGCAAGAAAGAAAAAATGTAACCTATATGCACTTTCATTAATGCAAATGTGAGAAACCCTAAATTCACTTTCACTAATGCAAGATGCAATGCAAGAATGAATGAAACCTAGTTCTAGGGATTTAATGATCACCAAATTAGAAAATGAATGCTCAAAAATGTTGGGTTCACCAAAATGAATAATATGAAAAATGGAAGATGCTTTATGACCTAGGTCATAAAACACCCCTATTCTCCAATTGTCACTCAATTATGTCCTAGGAGTCCCAATTGGATTGAATATCAACCTCACAAGGTGAGTCAATTCTCAACAAGTAAGACCTAGGAAGGGGTTCACCACCAAGCAAATGCTTGGAAAAGATGAATAAGCATTCAAATCACAAAACCTAGTAATGCAAGCTAAATGAAGGATGTAAATGATGAAATAATGCAACAATAAGTTAGGATATGTGTAGTTGGGAAGTATATAAATTCAATTAGGATTATAGAAATGTAAAAAAGCTATCAAAATGTGCTATGGAGGACAAATATGCTCTCACAGTTGTCTTAATTCAGCTAATATTTTTTGGGGTAGATGCAAAATCTTCGAATGCCAGAATAGGATCTACAAGAATTTCTAAAAATACCCTCAAGAGGACTAAGAAACACTAAGTGGTGACTTAGTCCCATCTAGAATTTTGGGAATCTTCGAATGCGGTCCTGAGGCTTGATGTTTGCACTTCCTTCTTCTCTGATCTCAAGTTCTCAAACTTTGGGATTTGGCCTATAGGTTAGTTTCTATGAAGATGACAACTTTGTAATGCAACTTTGCAACTTTGTACTTCAAATGATCTTCAAGTCTTCAACCTAATTCTACAATTAGAAACACACAAGAGAGGAAAATCTTGTTGATTGTTAGTGAATGTGGGTTTTCCTTGGTCAAAAACCTTGTTGGTAATTAAACCTTGAAATGAAATAGAATAATGAAGGGAAATGATGAATGAACAACATGGAGTGCTACAACTCACCAAAACCTTGTAATAAGGTGTTGTAAAAAAGCTTGAAATGACTACAATGGATGTGGTTCTTGAATATTGCTTGAAGGATGTAGATCTTTCATAAAACACTTGCTTGACTCATAAACCCTACATCACAAATGTTAGCACAATAACAAACATGATGCAACAGTATCCTTGATATGATGCTTGAATCTTGATGATGGCTCCAAATGCTTGATGAAATGCTCTTGAATGCTCAATTTTATATTAGGAATGCTCTCACAAAAGACTTGGATGCTTGTTATAAAAAAATGAGTGAATGAACCTTGCATTTATACTTATCTATGCTTAATATGCCAAAATTACACCACACCAAGCCAACATATTAATTCATTAATTAAAGGAGGCTAAATCTTGCCAAAATTTGAAATTGAATCTCGAAAATACCTCAAGGGGGACTAATATTCCCTAGGTGGCATCTTAGTCTTGAGGCATGAGACTTGGGGCACAAAATCCAAAAAGGGACCTTTTTAAGGTGCACTAAAAATCAGGGTCCCAAGACCTTTGGGGGACAAAGATGCCCTAGGTGGCATCTTAGTCACGACCCAAAAATTAGGGACAATCAAATAGAATCATTAAATGATCATTTATCATTTGATGTTTTTTGGGATTAGCCATAAAAATATATAATTCATTGGGCTTGTGGATGCAAAATAGGACCAATTAAGACATAAATAGGGATAAATAAAGCAAGGAAGGCCCAAACAAGTGTGAAAATGCAAGGGCATGCATTTTCCTACACTACAAAAGAAACTAATGGTGATAGGTGATTATGAGTTGGTATTATCCTAGGTTAGATCCAAATACACATCTAAACATAAGGGGTTAGAGCAATACAAGAATGTTTTATGGGATTCTATTGAGAAATTTGATGCATTCAAAATTGAATGGATGGAGAGAGGGAAGATTAGAGTGATATATCTGCTAGCAAACATTGCCCTTAGGCCTGATGACATAACCTTTTCCTGTATCTCCAAGGTTGAGGTACAAACAAGGCCCTCAATCCCCGAAAATGTGCACAATTGGAAAGGTTTCAATGATGATGAAGACATCTTGAAATTTTTGAAATGTGTTGATGAATATGAGAGTCAAGAGATTGACTTTGGGGCTTTTTTTGAGAATATAGATGGAAAGGATACAATTTTCAGTAATGAGGTCATTCAGCTGAAAAAAAATAAGATTCCTAAAGGCCTTGTGGCCTTAGAGAGATTTTTGACAACCAAGACAAAATAAATGCCAAGACAACTGCCACCCATCTAGAGGATTTAGAGGAAATAAACTTAGGAACTGAAAATGCTCCTAAAAAGGTTTATGTGGGAGAAAAAATGAAGCCCAAGATCAAGGAAATGTTGATTGCTTTGCTAAGAAATTATAGACATGTCTCTTCTTGGTCATATGATGATTTGAAATCATATAGGGAGGAATTGTTTCAACATGAGATTCCTCTAAAGGAAGATGCAAAGCCTTTTAGGAAGAAGCAAAGACCCATCAATTCCAACTTAACCCCAAAAATGCAAGAATAATTAGTGAAGCTGAGGGATGCTAGCATTATCAAGCCTATTAGGCACTCATCTTGGGTGTCTAACTTAGTGTCAGTCAGGAAGAAGAATGGTGATATAAGATTATGTGACTTCAGAAATTTGAATGTATCATCATTAAAAGACAACTTTCCACTACCTAATATGGAAGCCAACATTGCAAAAGGTGACTGGCTGTGAGATTGTCCATGATGGATGGTTTTTCTGGCCATAACCAAGTTAAAGTGAAGGAGTCTAAGCAATTTAAGACTACATTTACCACTCCATGGGGCACCTATGTGTATGTCAAAATGCCATTTGGCCTAACCAATGCAAGTGCTACTTTTCAAACGGCTATGGATGTAGCCTTTTCTAATTTCATTGATTTGTTTTTGGAAATCTACTAGGATGACTTAACTGCTTACGCCAAGAAAGAGGAAGATCAATGTATGCACTTGGAGAAGATTTTCATCAAGGCCTTTGAGTATGGTATTTCACTCAACCCAAAGAAATGTGCCTTGGGTTTACTGAAGGAAAATTGTTGGGACACATTGTATCCAAGGAAGGGGTAAGGATTGACCATGAGAGGGTAGCTGCCATTGAAAAAATTCCACAACCAAAGAATGTGAAAGGAATTCAATCATTATTTGGTCAAATTAACTTCTTAAGGAGATTTGTTACCAATTTTGTAGAGATTACTCACCCTATATACAAGATGTTGAAGAAGGGTGAGAAAGTGGAGTGGATTGAAGAGCTAAGTAGGTATTTTCAAGCAATTAAACAAGTAATCAAGGAGGCTCCAGTCTTGAGAACTCCTGATTTTTCCAAGCCACTGCAAATTTTATCATTTGCATCATTTCACACTATTGTTGTAGTCCTATTACAAAAAAATTAAGAAGGTTTTGAACATCCCATCACATTCTTTAGCAAATCTCTTCAAGCTACAAAATTGAAATATGATTTAATGGAGAAACAAGCATATGCACTTGTTAAAGTTGTAAAGAACTTCAAGACTTATTGTTGGAGTAAATGGTTTTTACCATTTACCTGCTTAAGTCTACTTAGGATTAATCTTGCATTTAATCTCCTAGGTGGTTTTTTCCCATGTGGGTAGTTTTCCCACCCATCACCTATTTCACAACTTTAAAAGCATGTAAACTATGTAAATTAATTATCTCATTTTTATTCACTCCTTATTTGGTGAAATGGCCATGTGTTTCCTCTCTCATTTCTTGTGAAGTTGATTTGCTACAGTTTGTGATTTTGGACTCCCACTAACATGGTATCAAAGCCATCCAATATGCAACTCCTTCCTTGATAGTTTTTGCTAGAGATTTTTGAGATTTGAAATTTTTTTGTATGTATTTTATTTGGCATTTTTTCCTTATTTCTATTCTTCATCTTCCTATGGTTTGAGATTGCTAGGAACATTTTTTTGCTGTTTGGTGACTATGATTGCCACATTTGTTCCCAATGATGGTTGTCTGACCTACATTGAAGAAAAATTGAAGAGTCTCTTGAGGGCTTGATTTTTGCATTGAAGGCCAATTTACCTATTGGAGGCCATGATTTGGCACAAGACATTAGAAATCATTCCTTTGGAGGGCACATTTTTTGTGGGCATCAATTCTATAAGTTGTTTTATTTGTGGCAGACCTCTCACTGGCTACTGTTCATGTTTAGAAGACATGATATGGTGGCATTTTTCTACTCTTGAGAGCCTAAATTCTTTGTGACAAGGAATTCTCATCCTAACTAGAGGACCGATTCAATTGCTGCTTGTATTTGGAGTTTCTATCATTCTTGAGGCCATTGGAAGGAGTGATTTCTTGTAGAAAGTGATTTTACATTGGTGAGGAGGTGGGTAGTTTGAGGCCGTAGGATGATTTTGATCATAACTGGTAGTGATCCCATTGGAGGTGAGGCGATTTGCATAAGAGGGCCCATTAATTTGGAAGCTGTGATCTAGAGCCGCTATTACCTCTCTTGTTTCAATATTTTCCAAGCTAGGAATTTTTGATGGAGAGACCGTAATTTTATTTTTTGGGGCT
This sequence comes from Sequoia sempervirens, assembly GCA_007258455.2. Classification (NCBI taxonomy): domain Eukaryota; kingdom Viridiplantae; phylum Streptophyta; class Pinopsida; order Cupressales; family Cupressaceae; genus Sequoia; species Sequoia sempervirens. The sequence goes on from VDFB02042437.1 coordinate 95,053, forward strand.
ATGATTTAATCTTCGTTATGAGAAGGTGTGTCATCTTGCTAGCCTATTTTTGACTGACCAAAGATGATTTTTGGAGGTTGTGTTTCCTTCTTGGTGGGTAGCGATTCATTTCCCAAAGGCTACGATTTTCTATTCAAGCCATGATTTGTAATTGTGGAAGGAAAGGAAATTCTAGAGAGATTGGAGTGCGTACCTACGCAAATCAAATCCATATCACTTTGAGTCTAGGTGTGAGAACATTATTTTCGATATAGCATTCTTGGCATACTTTACAAATCTCTAAAGTTTCCATTAGATATTTTTTCTAGGGTTTGGAGGTGGGCCCATATGCAGTGATTAGGGAATTTCTTCTGGACATTTATCCCACATTCATTCCATGGAGACATTCTTTGTACTTTATAGTCACCAACACTTGCATTGTGTTGTGAAGTTCTTGTAACTCATGGACTTGTGCAGTCCATTCTTGGAATGCTTGCTTGGTGAAATGACTCAAAGATTGGTGGAGATTGGTTGGTGTTTGGAGAGGCTTGCCCAAATTTTTTAGCCCCTATGCATTTTGTGGTTGTATGGTATGATCGAGAGCTCCCAAAGATTTTGAAAGTGCCTCTATAGGCCTTTTTTTCATTTTTGCATATCTTTTGCAAATGAAGGTCATTTTTTGCAAACCACATATCAACATAAAGGTATTTTCGTGTGAACCTTTATATTGGTTGAGGAATTTATCTCATGTTTTGTTGTTTGGTGGTGATTTTAATCCATTGAATTTAAATATTGGTGTTGTTGTTCTCTTTAGAGTTACTTGATTCTCATCCCTTGTTTTTGCATTATTGCTTCCTGAAGTATTTTGGGAAGGCTTCATTTGCAATATTTGGGAGTTTCTAATTGTTGTTGAAGGTTAATGTCTTTACATTTTTGGAGATTTGTCTTAGTACATCATGGGGTTTTCAGTTCATCCTACTGTGATTATGTTGAAAAGGGTAAATTATAAACAATGGAGAGATGGTATCATAAAATATTTTAGATGGCTTCATTTGTTGCCACATTTATATAATCTTGTTCCCCTTCCTGGTACTGATAGTAAGAAATTTGCATGGAATTGCAAAAGGGATCATGTCCTAGGAGCTATTACAATCCATATTGATGATGCCACTTTGAATGCCATTGATAATTTCGAGTGTCATATTCTTTGGACTAAAATTTGGGAAATACATGGAGATCTTGATACTTAGCTATTCCCAAATGATCCTATTTTATATTATCTTGTGCCTCTTCATTTTTCAGATAGGATACCCTATGATTATCCTACTATGTAAGAGTTTGAAGTTTTGGAATACTTTGAGTCTTCAGATGAGGATGATGAGGGTTCTTCAAATGCTCCTTCTTCTCCATGAGGGACAATTGATGTACCTTCACCTTTAGTGATTCATTATGCAGAGTCATTGATTGAGGCAGCTATCATTCCTATTCAAAAAGACCATTTATCTTGTGTTGATTCATTGAGCACGTCTAGTGATTCATCACAACTAGTATCCCATTGTCTTCTTGATTGGGATTCTTATTTGTACAACATTGGTTCATTGTTCATGGAATCTCACATTTCTAACTTGGAAGACACATTTGAAGGTATATCCCTCCTATTTGATGATAGTTGTGGTACAACTGTTGTCACTCCATCTTAGTCTTTGGAGAATGTTCAGAATTAGTTTCTAGTGGTACCTTGTTTTTCATCTCCTATTGTGATTGGGCATGTTCCTGATTGGTTCATGGAATCATCTTCCAAGGTTTCGGCAACACATGAGTAGATTCTAGAGACATCATCATGCATTTTCATGATTCTTTTCAATTCCTATTTGGAATGTGAAGCATACCTGGATTTGTATTTGGTTTTGTTTCTTCCAAAAGGGACACAATTTTTTTGTCGACATTGGACCATGTTTTGTCTTCAAGCACTTACCATTTTTGTAGGTGATTAAATAAATTGTGGGGGTCTATATAGTCTCTCTCTTTCCATCGTATGGGGGGGAATATGTTGTATATACATGATGTATGTAGTCCTTCGGGGGTGTGATTGAGTCCTCCATCCATGCATCATTTTTATTTTCTTTTCTCTCTTTTGGAGAGGGATTTTTTCCCATAGGCTTTTTCTCCTTTTCTTTGGTTGTGAGAGATTTCTTTTTTTTGTATTATAAATGGGTACCTAACATGGTTGTGGAGCTATGACCCATATTGCATCTTCATTTTTGCATAATAATTCTCCCTAAGTTGCACTTAAGGGGGGGTGTTGGATTGAATTTTTTTTACAATTTACCTGCTTAAGTTTACTTAGGCTTAATCTTACATTTAATCTCCCAGGTGGTTTTTTCCCATGTGGGTAGTTTTCCCACCCATCACCCATTTCACGACTTTAAAAGCATGTACATTATGTAAATTAATTATCTCATTTTTATTCACTCCTTATTTGGTGAAATGGCCATGTGTTTCATCTCTCGTTTCTTGTGAAGGTTATTTTTTTTAGTTGGTGATCTTTGGCTCACACCAATAGTTATCTTGTAGGAGCAACCGTCATCGATTATGTTCCAATTGTAGCTATAAAAGACATCTTTACCCAGGAAGAGGTCACGAGTAGAGGATGTAGATGGATACACATAATACAAGAATTTAATATTGACATCCAAATCACCAAATTGGTGAGAGGTCAAGGATTAGCTAAGCTAATGGCTAAGGAAGACGTAGATTCCAATCAAATAAATTTTGAGGATGACTTTGATAGATCATACATTTGTGATTGGTACAAGAATGTCATCTACTACTTGTAGAAGATGCAACACCCTAAAGGATTAACTGATATTTAGAAGAGGACTCTCAAGTTACATTCCATCAAGTATTTGATCATAAAAGGTGAACTATGGTAGAGGAATATGGATGGTGTTATGTTGAAATGTGTTGATAAAGCTAGGGCTTCTGAATTGTTGAATGAGATGCATAGTGGAGTGTATGGTGGAAATTATATGGCTAAAACCACTACTCATAAGGTCTAAAGAGGTAGATTATGGTGGCCTATATTTTTTAAAGATGCTCACAAACTAGTGAGAACATGTGATGCATGACAAAGGTTTTTTGGGAAGCTAAAATTCTTAGGTAATCTACCACTCAGACTAGTTGTAGTTCAGGAACCGTTTCAACAATGGGGAATTTATTTCATTAGAGAGATAACTAATAAATCTAGTGGAGGCCATTCATGGATTCTTGTGGCCACAAACTACTTTACAAAATGGGTGGAAGCCATTCCAACAAAAAGAGCAACAAGTAAATTAGTTATTGATTTCTTGATGGATAATGTACTAACCAAGTTTGAAGTAATTGAGAAAATTGTTTTAGACAATGCTATGTATTTTAGGTCTGAAGAATTTACTAATTTTTGCTCAAAACATGGAATTCAAGTCTCTTATTCCTCATCATACCACCCAAAAGGTAGTGGTTAGGTAGAATCAAGCGAAAAAATCTTGATGAAGATCATAGAAAGGATAATTGAGAAAAAAAAGAGAGCTTATGAATCCAAGTTGAAGTTGGATTTGTGGGTAGATAGAGTGACTATCAAGAAGGCTACTAGTTATTCCCCCTTTGATCTAGTTTATGGTATTTCTTCTAGGTTACCTCATAACAACATCATGAATATGTATAAGTTTATCTAGGAATATGATGAGGATACATGTGATGAGATGCAACATAGGATTGATGCATTGATAGAGGTGGATGAAACAAGAAGAGGTGCTTAGAAAAGAAATGTTAAATTGAAGATGCAAGTAAAGAAATTTTATGAAAAGAAAGCATCTTCAAGAAAATTCCAAGTAGGATACATGGTGTTGATGTGGAATGAAAGATCCAAGGATAAGGTAAAAAATGGAAATTCTAATGCATTATGGCTCAACCCTTACCTGATCAGCAACACTCATGGTGAAGATTCATATTTTCTACAAGATCTAACAGGTGAACTTCTTGAAACCATAATTCTCTTGAAATATGCTCTCTTCCATGTACATTATAGGTTTTATATATCTTTGTATATATGTGTGTTTGCTTTGGTGGGGTCTACTTTGACTACCTTGTCTGGGTAGTTTCCTAGTTTTGGTTCTTTGTGATTGGTCTTATTCAATCTAAGATTCAGTGATCTCACTTTGTTTTGGAAGAACAAACATCCCCAATAGAAGCCACTGGTGGAACCCCTAAGAATCTTGCATTCCATTGATAAATCATGCAAAATTTGGTTGTTTTCATGATTTGAACATGTCCTTAGGCTTAGGGTTTTGGTCATTATCATGGTTTAGGGTTTTTTGTGTCTTTTAAAACCTCTAAAAATCCTAAGTGTAATTTCCCTTTATAAATGTTCTAATTTGTTGTTGACCTCATTTCATCGATTCCTAGTTACTTAAGTCATGACTTATGCCTTTTCACCAATCCATTTACCGTGCCCTTAATCCTAGTTCCCCCAGTCATTACCCATCAAACTATTTTAGTCATTACTTTATTTACTATGTGGGTTTATAGTCCATTTAGTATTTACTAGTATCCTAGGTCTAGTGTTTAATTTTTGGTCATTGGCCTAATGTTTAGACTTAAAATTTATGTTCCTTTTCCTTTGTATTCCTAGTCAGGCCCCTTTTTAAGTGCTAACAATTTGCATGTGCATACATCATCGTTTGATGTAGGCCATCAGATCTAGAAGACTTCATCTTGACTACTCCCCCATTTGGTTTCATTTTGTATTAAAATATTTGAGCAGGCTAGTGGGCGAGCATCATGTGTCATATCTGTTAGTGGGACCTGCCATCTTCAAAGGTAGGGGTCATCAAGCTTTATTGAAATCAATGATGGTGATGAGGTGACGTGGTCTAATCTTGGCCATTCCCCGCTAGCCCGTGGGGGACCCACCTTCATCTCTTGCATCTCAATGGGGAAGTGAGGAAGTGCCATGTGGCAACATCAGAGCGTTTGAAGGAACATTATAAGGGTGGGAAATATAATGGAAATATTTTGGCATATGGGTTAAGTGGTAAAGTATGTGTTACTAAGAGGACCTTTATAACATCTGTTCTTAAAAGTGAATTATAGGATCTTTTAATCTTGGTTATCCATCATATCTAAAGGTTATGTGCATGGGAAAACAATCTTAAGGTAAAGTGCACACACATTAAAGGTTTTCAACTAAATCCAAGCCCTTCCTCACCTCCTTGTTGTTGAAAGCTACACACAGGATAAGACCAACAAGGAAGCGAGGAAGCTAACACATGGATTTCTTCAGCACTTAAGAACATGGTGGAGCCTGTGGGTGACTTGTAGGCTTTTCCACATGACATTTTTGATTGGTCGACAATTATAGAGGTTTACAGTCATCCTTTTTTAAACTTCTTTGACCAATTTTGAGCCATTCATTGAGCCATCTCACTATACAATCAATGGCTAGTATTCAAAGTTGAGTTTGAGGGTGAATGAGCCATTCTCATTCGTGTGAGCAAACCATAATGGCAGATAAGATGTAGAGCTACCAAATTGGAGAGATTTAAAGCCATAAAAACTTACCTTAAAGCATAATTGCAGATTGTTAAAATAATTCTACACATTCAAGATGTTTATGCTATGATTTTTAGGCTTGTTCAATGACAAATTTAGGGTTTTCAAGTATTTGCAAAACTAGTAAGTAAACATCGATTCCTTACCTCTCAATTACTTAAAAATTTCTTAATTGTGCTCACTCTATCATTCTGTCATTAGGGTTTTCTTGTTTATGCATTTCTTTTAAGGTTTGACGTTTGCTTCAAATAATTGGCTTGTCTACTCCTACAATTATTTATGTCAAACCCTCAACCAAACTATAAAATTTTATCTTGTTGAAAAGAAACCCTAGTGTGTGCAAACCCTAATATCATGGCACCTAAAGCTAAAGCATCTTCATCAAAAGGGAAACCCTCTAGTTCAAAGCCTTCAGTTAGACCTCTTGTTCAATATCTAACTGACTAGATAAAACCCTCAACTTTTGAGAAACCTAAAGGTCAATTAAATTGTTCAAGGAAAGAAAATTGTAGAAGGGCTTATAGAAAAACAATGTACTATAAAGGATGCCACTTTTCCTTACACCAGATGGACAATGTTTAGACGTTGGTTTGGGAATATAAATAGTGGCATTCCTATGGGAAACCCCTAGAATTTGGATTTGGGGAAGTTGATAGTCCCAAATGTTTATATGGATATTGACCTATTGAGAGTAGTGGCTGCAAACTATGATCAAGTCACAAGGACTATGAGGACATTTGATGGAATAGAAATGTTGAAAATCACAAGGGATGAAATTGTTGAAGTCTTCAAGATCACTAAATGGAGTGAGGATATGGTGTTAATTGATGAAAAGGCACTAAGGGTAGAGTAAGAAAGGGTAAGACATACCTTCAAGTTTTCAGTGTTGCAAAATTATTTAGCATCTATTGATGGTAGAAGGATCATCTTAGGCCCTTCAGATAAGGAGCCCTTTCCCATCAATTACTTTGTCTCTTACTTCTAGAGAAATTTCTATTCTTTGTGACAAATTATTGGTTATGACCTAGTTACAGGCATGCCCATGGCCTAGATGTACATGGTAGGGCACACTCAACATCCTACATGTTGTACACTATATGATTATCTAGGGTATTTGGTAGAAAGGATTTGTGAGGGCCTAGTAAAGTTGAAGAAGCTTGAATTTGGGGTCAAGTTCTATTGTGACTCATTGTTCATGCACACGTTTTTGTATATAGGAGCCCCATATTTTGGTCAATACATGACACTAGAAAAGAAGCAAGGTAACTTAGATTTTCCTGTCCAATGCTAGACTATAGTCCTTAATAAAGATGACAAAAATTTGACTATGTTGTGTTTGAGAACTTGTTTTCCTCCAAGTTGAGAGTGTTGATTGTGAACATGCCAAGGATTCTTGTATCCTTGCATGATTTTTTGAGGCCTAAGGACAAAAGGCCAGATTTAGGTATTGATCATAATTGGGGAGACATTATCCTTATCCTACTTATGCAATTTTGAGGGTATATGGAACAACTATCTCACCCCATATGTTGTCAAAGGAATTACTAGAAAGAATTGTTTTTCTAGAGGTGATGTGGCAACTTGGAAATGTTGATAATAATCACTTGAAGGATCAAGGAAAGGGAACTTTCTTCCATTCATATGCTTGTTTTTTTGTTGTTGTGATCAAAGGAGGATGGGATAAGATCAATTATATACTCAATCTTGTGGGAATGAAAAGAGAAAGAGCAAGGAACCATGATCTCAAGGGATTCATGGCATGGTTGAAATTGGGGATTAGAAGCTCAAATTTTATTCACAATTTCTTTTTCTAAGAGGATGTAATAAGAAATATCTTTGATTTTCAGAAGTAGGACAATAGGAAAATGAAGTGGATTACCTACAAAAAATTCCAAAATGAAATTTGAGCAAAGGATCCACAATTTACTGCTCTACAAGAATTTCCAAATGAGATGTAGAGAATCGAATATATGTTTCAGAATTTTGAGACTATAGTTGGACACCTAAAAGGTGAGAGATTAATAAGGAAAAGGGGAAGGCTATTGTAGTAGAAGAACAAGGTGAGGGTGAAACCCCTATGGTGGAAGAAAGGAGAACCTATTAACCCCCTAAGGAAAAGAAAGTAATAGTTTTCATAAGAAAGAAGAGTAGGGTAAAGGAAAAGGAACAAATAGTGCAAACCTCTTCTCAACAAGAGGAGAAAAGAGTCCCTTCACTAGTGCAATAGGTTCCACCACCATATCATCCTAGATCAATTGCTCCTGAAATTGTTGATATTGATTCTCCACCAAGACAATCATCACCATCTAGGCAACCACCCCAAAAGAAATAAAACATTGAATCTAGTGGCCTAGCGGATTATGAAGAGGACTTAGATGATGAAATCTTGGTGACAAAAGAAGAAATGCAACAAGGAATTCCTTCTCCACCCAGGGAGGTAGTGTCATTGTAGCTTTGTCTAAGATTGAGCAAGGTTGACCTCACATGTATAAATAGCCGTGATGATGTTAGGGAGGAGGCATGTACAAAATTCATGGATGATGATTCTTTTGTAAATTCCAAGGCCTTCATGGAATTTTCTTGGAGGGCCAAGAAAAATGATTTTTTCAACAAGATTGCAAAGAAGAGGAGCTTGCATCCTAAATTTCCTGATGCAGTCATCTAGACTAGAGTAATAAAATAAATGAAAGATAGTTTTCAAGAAATGACTACTCAAGAGGGCAGATAATTGGTAAGGAAAAGTGGTATTCTTTTGCTTCTTGAATGGGATTTATCTTCTACAGTTGCTTTCAATACGGTCAAGACATATGACAAACCTCTATATAACTCCAAGGAAGAAGCTACTATTGCACTACAAGGTTCTACATTTAATGAGTTGTGGGATACATTGTCCATCTAAACCCTAGCCCCCAACACCAAGAAGCCAAACATTGTAGAACTTGTTGCATATTATAGAGGGGATTAATAATAAAGAGTGTCTGACACTTTAACTATTGAGGCTACCCCAATGTCAGTGAATGTTGCTTAATTCACAAAAGGAACAATAGGGTCACTAACAACTAAGAAAGAGAAATTCAAGAAAAAGTATAACGATTTATTGATTGATTATGGCAAAGGGAAACAACTAACAATGCAGTTGCAAACTAAGTTGGCCTTATTGCAAGAGAAAATGCAGAACTTGCAACCTGGTGAGCCAATGTAGATAGATACCGCTTCCCCTTCTACATCACAAGAGCCAACAATTTTTTCCCTACACCTCCTACAAATTCTTCATCAATGATTGTGCCCTACAATATGGGAAATGTGCCCATTTCAGTAGAGGGACCAACTACATCAAGTGCACCACAAGTAGAAGAAATCAATAGAGAGGAATTGCTTCAAAAGCTGAAATAATATGAAGAAAAGATCAGTCAACATGATAAGGGTATGTGCAAGATCATGATGGGCCAAAAAGTGGCAATATGATGGGTATGTGGTCGATGACTTTTTTTTTAACCCATAAAAATTGATGAAACAAAAAGGGCTTATAAAGGAGATTCTCAGCTTTCCATCAATATAAATTTATGCTCACTTTGTACCACAACATATCTATTTCTATTCAAAACTATGACTAAAGTCCTAATTGATAGACCGGATGAAAAAATCTATAGCTTTCAACAAACAAGATCATATTTTCTAATCCAAAACATGCATCACATCTTGCGCTTCACATACCATAGGATTAAAAAAAAAAAAAAATGAATTTCATGAAGTTTTGACCAAGTTAAGGTGGTCGTGACACACACAGCTTTTATATTTTTAAAAATTGTAATAAGAAATTCATAATTTCAATTATTTTACTTCTAGAAAACATGCAATATGTACCACGGGACATGAGTCCCTCTAATTTATATCTAAAAATCTTATAAAAATATTATCATTTAAATTATTGTGGTTAGGGTGGTCTAATGCATTAATTCCAATTTTTATTTTTTCCCAAAAAAATTTAATTACTACTACATTGAAATTTTAATTTTCACCAAATAGATTTTTTTATAAAAACCTAGTAGTTTAGAAACTACATTCAATTTGCTACAAATTCCATTCTTACATATTTTTGAAATAATATAGATAACTTATTCAAATTTTTACGTCAAGTTGCCTAACTCTGATTTTTTTGCCACTTAATGGTCTATTTTTTCCATGATGATCCTGCACATACCTATAAGGAGTTCTTTATAGCAACTTAAAAATTGTAACTACAGTTTTGGAACATTTGAACACAGGAGTTGACAAAAGACTAAATAGAATTCATGATATTATTCCATGGTGGATGCAATCACTAATTTTGACATTGACAAAGAGGTAGCCATCCCACTCATGGAAAAATAGATTCCTAGACTTCAAGACTTGAGGTTAATGGCTGTAGGATCCAAACATGGTGTGGATAAGATTGAGAAGATCCAACCTACCCTTAAACTTGTGAATGGAATTCAAGAATTCTAGGGTAGGATTGAGCCTTTAGAGGCTAAAATAAGGGAGTTGGTGAAGATCTTTCATGAAATAATTCATGGCCTCTTGCCTGATATATTAAAGAATGGTGGTAATATCAGGTCTCTATAGGAATGGAAGAGGGAAGTTAATGAGGTAATCTCCAATCAAATAGCCAATATTTGTAAAGAAAATTATATGAGCATGTTAAAGAAGAATATGGATATGCTTTCTCAAGTAGGAGTTTCTTTGGAGGAATTTGATAAGGAGGCCAATCAAGTTGTGACTAAATATGCTCCTTATAGGAAAAAGGCTGACAATATCATCTCATTTAACTGACCCATAGAGGAAGAGTTTCATGCATGAAAGGAAAAATACCTTGATGTCCTTGAGGATTGAGTTGTAGTTGTGGAGTGGTGAACATAATTTTGATTTTAAGTCTGCAAACATGGTGAATAATGGATGGGAGAAACACAATGCATGGCTTGGAACCAATATAGATTAGGTCTTTGATAAAGTATGGATAAAATATGTTTTCTCCCCAATTTGAATTCAATGACAAGGATGCAAACATGGATGGTATTTTTGTCTCTTCTATCTTTCTACACTTTATGCTTTCCTTTCATTTATGCTTGGAGTACATGGACACAAGTTTGGAGCATGTGGGTATATGGCTACATCAACTTAAAGATTCATTTTAGAAAGTGGGACATGATCTTCATTGACAAATGAAAATAGCTTTTGTCTCATATAATATTTCCCTCCATCTAAAATGCAAATATAACTACAATAGGGAATATTTTGTATCAGTCCAATAGAAATAGGATGTGTACTTTTTGGCCCAAAGCTTGTTTTTCCTTCATTTCTATAAGAAGGAATTCAAGGCCAGAAGTACATATTCGTTGCTTGTTAATTGATCATAGAGAGTTTTGTAAAGAGAATATAGAGAGCATTTTAGAGTTTTGTCTTAGGCTTTGAGTCTGTTAATATGTATATGTAATTTTTGATAATAGTACTAGCAATTGAATAGAAAATGATGTAAATTCAAGACCATTTCTCTCTTCTTGTACTCATTTCATGGATTATGAATAATATGATCAAGGATTATCTTATTTTTCTTCATTGATTTCCAGTGGATGTGTAAATTGTTCTTGCTTTTAATTCAAAAAATTAATGAAAATGCTTGGATGAAGCTATAGGTTCATGTATGCTAAGTACTAGGATCTTTATAAGATGTTATGGTCAAGAATACAATGAATGTGATGCTATAATGGAGTATTATCAAAGCTTAATGATGCTACATATTATTTATGTTGTCAAATTGTATATCTGTTGAGATTAACTCTATTCCTAGGTTAAGGCACTGATCTAAGTTGTGTATTCATGTCACATCTTGTTGGTCGTTTAGAAAAAATCAATTTTATAAACAAACTTTTGAATGGACTACAACTGTTGTTATTTTATGTTAAGTTTATCTATTCTCATGCTCTAAACATTGAGTGTTGTCAAGGAGAAGCCAACTTCTTAATACACTCCATTTATTGAGCTATTATATGAGAATTTATTTGTTATTTGCAATGTACTCGGTCATTAGGTGCAAAGGTCTTTAAGTACATTGTGGGATCACCCTCTCGGGTCTTGCAGAGCCAAAAGCGCACGAGGAAAGCATTGCTGCTTTCACTCCTTTGTTGGCCAATCCTTTTAGAATACTAAGAATTGGAAATGGCAATGTCCATAGGCTTCCTTGAAGATCAACTTGGTTCTTGAAAAACCACCAACAGTAAGTATCGAGGTTATAACTTTTTAATAGGCTATGTTATATGAGATTATCAATTGTGTTTATTCTTTTAATTCTTGTTATTTAATCAATTCATTAATTTGCAGTGACATTTTATTTAAACAAAATTAATTATTATGATTATCTAATAAATCTACTAAGATATTTGGAGTTGATGTGATGTTTGATAGGAACTATTATTAAAGAAAGTGAACTAGATCTTGATATTTAAAATACAACAAACATATGATTTAATTTTGTCAAGAGACCTTACAAATAAATACAAAAACATATGATGGATGATAGATCATAGAGTGTGATCCAAACGTTGATGATAAAAAACACAAACACAATCAAAACAACACAAATTGATTCATGATTATAGATTGTGGAAACTTGGTATCTTTAACACATACAAATTATACAAAATGAAAAAGATAATATCAAGTACAAGTCCCCACGCCAAAAAAAAGGTGTAAAAGATAATATCAACTACAAATCCCCACACCAAAAAAAAAAGTGAAAAAGATAGTATCATGTACAAGTCCCCACACCAAAAAAAAAAAGTGAACCCACCCTATGATCAAAAAATAAATAAATTAAACATCTACAAAATTAATATTACCAACAACAAAAGAACCATTTAGTAATCTTAATATGCTCTTAAGTAGGATTAATATCCACCATTAGGTTAGAACAAGCTAGGCGATAGCTGTGCCAAGCAAATCAATAATGGAGAATCTAAGATTGTAGCTATGGACAACGAAGAAATGACAGATAGGACATCGGCTTCAAATTCATGATGGGTAGCTTCTAAGGAAAGGACTTCATTTACGTACACCCCACTCTCGCACAGGACGGTAGATAAAAGCTTACCAGTACCTTTCATCAATAATGATTCGAATATGGATTACGATCACAATAGCTATGAATACCTACCTTTCATCGATAATGATTCGAATATGGATTACAATCACAAAAGCTTGTATACCTACCTTTCATCAACAGCTCTCGAAGATTCATGGAGACGTTCTCTGTCATCTTAAAGGAAAACATGGTGGACTATAATGTAATGCTCTCACGTATACTATCGTAAGCAAACAAAGACGTACGAACTGCTATTAACCTTTCACCAATGGCATATATGATCGTAAAAGTTAGTGGGTCTCAGAGCTTTCAACTCTTTGTCTTGACTGAAGTTCTAGCGATAAAGATGAAACGGGCGAAGGAGTCATTTGAAATGTTCAGGGAAGAAGCAATCAAACTCTCCCGTCTGAGCAATCAAAACTTCCAAGGTGATGAGTAATTCTCATGCAATCCCCAACAACACGTCCAGTGGAAGTGTTGGTGTTGGCGATTGCAAGAGAATTACTGACCATATTGGGAGCGTTTCTCAGGGACTGTAGGAGTTTTATATGGTTGGATTAAGTGTTGAGAGAAGCAGAAGACCCTGCACTGTTTCATGGGTTGTCTCTGATATCACCATTTCCTTATTCCCTGCCAACGAATGTCAAGAGCCTGATTTCCTCTTTCTTTCCGTGGATGGTTCGACGACTTATCACTGTAAGTATCTTTCTTCCGACTTGTCAGCAATTCATTATGAGAAATTCATTTTCAACAATTTTAATTATTTCCTAAAATCACATGTCCTCTATTAATTAAATAATCTTAATTATTTAATTAATTCATATCTTTATTCCCCCTCGATTAATTAAATAAATTTCATTTATTTAGTTACATCATAATTAACTCTATCTTCTTTCTAAAATTAAATAAATGCTTATTTATTTAATTTGGTCCAATAACTTGAATTTTGAATTAAATCATTATTTAATTCAAAATGATTCCTCCTTATCACAATCTTCTATAATTATCTAACTCACCACTTTTTCTGTGTGATATTATCTTCCACACTCAATCCTTATCTATTTGTGTCTCAACTAACTTCCATCACTGATTAAATTATCTTTAATTTAATCTCAACCGCTCATCTTTTCTAATTTAGCCCTAACCCTATCTCACGCCTCGTCTTTTTAATCTTGACCATTGATTAATTGTCTCTTGATCTCAACCTTTCATTCAAAATCATTTTGCCTCTTAAAGGGCTCTATTGTTGTCATTTCATCAATCTTGGAAGCCTTAGAAATCTTAGACATCTTTTTCTATTTTTCCATCTTGCTTAGTAAATCCATAGCCATTTAAAAATATTCAATATTTTGCTATTGCTATTGTCTTTAGGCCATATTTGCATGCTTATATAAAATCTGAGGGAAAGTATTATACTACAACAAAATGGAGAAGTGTAATGAAGGTGATTCATGGAATGCATGAGGGTTTGGTAAAATCTTTCATTTATTTATGTTTTATATACCATTGTGCTTCATTATTAGCTAGGGTTTAGTTTTTTTACGCTTTGTATTGCTAACCTAGAATTTTCCCTCACTACAGTATTTACTACTATTAGAATATAATCTTGAAATCAGTTTATCCTGAGGTGATTTTAGTTTTAGAATTTGAAACTTTTCATTGTTTAACCCAGAATTGTAAAAACCTAATTGAAAATTAGTACAATGATTAATATTAAAATTTAGGGGAGTGTGATAGTATAATAGTGTCATTTTTTTTATTAAAATAAAGAAATTATTAAGAATTTAAAGATAATAATAAATTAATTCTTTATGATATTTTTTATGTAGATTATATATTAATGAATATTATTAGATGTCTAGATAAGAGCTCAAACTTGATGTTCATCAATCACCTCCACTATCATTAAGGTTAGACCCAAGTGTTCTTTAATCCACTTGGGTTGTTCTAGACTAGTTCAAGGAAAGAAAGATGGATATTGATGCATCTTTGCAAGGGGGAGGTGACTCACAATAGTATAGGTTTCAACACATATAAAAATCTTGCCACTTAGACTAGACCACCCCCTTCACCCCTTACCATTTTATAGAGAGTGGGGAACCCTTTACAAATTTCTTACACATAGATTATCATCACTAATATCTAATGTGTATGCATATTTGCTAAAAAAAAATTTCTCATATTTTAGCTATTATTAAGTTTTTAAATGAGTACAATTGTAATTCAAACACACATTTTATTTTAATATATAAATATTTTTGTATATATCCAAAAAATTTAAAATGGCTTGAAGGAAAGACATCAATATGATCCAAATTGACAATTTGTGTTTATTGATTCCCTTTCATATTGCTTGGATGGAAAATGGTACCACATATACATGTTGATAATGTCTTCTGCAATAAATGTAATTATTTTTAACTTAAATTTAAAGAAATACTATTTTGCATAAATTGTTAAATCAACATGTCCCCCAAGAAAGAGACACTATTCTACTTTAATTGAGACTTTGAATGAAGCAGCAAAATTTTTAGAAGTATATGAATCCAAAAATGAAACACTTAATTAGCATGCATTTATCCTTCTTTTTTCTTGAATATTTTATCATGTTTATCATTAATTTTTACCCATTTTTCTTAAAAATTTATTGTGCTATTGTGATATAATTTATTAGAAATATGAAATAATTGATTTTTCAAAAAAAATTATGGGTAGAGATATAAGTATAGATCTTAGGGGAGATAGAGAATTTGATAGAGAGAGTTAGAAAATGTGATGGAGATAGAGAAAGAGAGAGAGAGGAGAGAGAGGCAAATGTGTGATAGATAGTAGGGAAGTAAAGAGGGAGGGAGGGATAGAGAGATAGGTCTAGAGAGAGGTCTAAAGAGGGACAAAGAGATATGAAAGAAGGAATGGATATGTGGAGAGATAAGTCTAGAGATGAAGAGAGAGATAGTTGGGTAGAGAGAGGTAGAGAAAGGGGAGGGAGAGAGAGAATTGGGAAAGAGAGAAAGGTAGAGATATAGTTCTATAGAGAGAGGTATAAAGGGGTAGAAAGAGAGAGTGAAGGAGAGAGGGAGGGAGGGAGAGGTAAAGAGATAAGTTTAGATCTCGAGGAAGAGAGGTAGAGATAAAGATAGAGGTAGAGATAGGTGAGAAAGAGTTGAGATAGAGAGAAGTAGAGAGGGAAGGAGGGAGAGAGGGAGGGAGGGGTAGTGAGATAAGTCTAGAGCTCACATGAGAGAGAGTGTGAGATAAAGATAGGTATAGAGAGGGGTCTAGAGAGAAGTGAGATAGATCTAGAGAGAGGGAGAGAGTTGGAAAGAGGGAAGGAGGGAGAGTGAGATAGAGAGAGGTAGAGAGAGAAATCTCTAAAGAGTGACAAGGAGAAAGGGATGGATGGAGGGAGGGAGAGGTAGAGAGATAAGTCTCAAGATTGGTGTAGAGTGAGAGAGTGAGATAAAGAGAGAGGTAGAGAAAAGGGGGAGAGAGAGCTAAATATTTAAGGGGAGGGTAGAGATATAGATCTAGAGAGAGGGAGTTTATAGATATAGGTCTAGAGAGGTCTAAAGAGAGATAAAGAGATAGGAAAGGAGGGAGAGATAGATAGTTCTATAATTTAGGGGAGAGAAAGTGAGATAGAGAGAGGTAGAGAAAGAGATATAATTAGGAAGGGAGAGAGAGATAGGTAGAGGTCTAAAGAGGGACAAAGAGAGATGCAAGAAGGGAGGGAGGGAGGTAGAGGTAAATAGGTCTAAATCTTAGGGAGAGAGAGAGAGAGAGAGTGAGATAAAGGGAGATGTAGAGAGATAGGTCCAAAGCTTAGGAAAGAGAGAGTAAGATAGAGAGAGGTAGAGAAAGAGAGAGAGTGATAACTAGAGGGATAGGGAGAGATGGGTGAGATAGACAAAAGCAGAGAGGGAAGGGGGAGGGAGGCAGAGGTAGACAAATAGATCTAGAAAGGGGGGAGATAGAAAGAGATATCTAGAGGGATAGGGGAGAGAGAGAGGTATGAGATAGAGAGCAGTAGAAAGGGAGAGGTAGATATATTATTCTAGAGAGAGAAGTAGAGAAGGAAGGTGGGATGGAGAAGCAAGATAGGTCGAGATAGGGAAGGAAGGCAAGTGAGAGACAAATCATTTTTCTTCACATAAATACAAGTGTGTTGCAATGCACTCATAGTATTATCTACTTTGGGTATTTCTAACCCTTAGGGTTGGATATGGAGCTTAGGAATCCAACCTAAAGGGTTGGACTCACCCATAGGAATGTTTTCTGCAATTTCTAAAAACTGATACAATTTCGAGCATTATATCCACCAAGTTTTCATATCTTTAATGCCAAGATAATAAAATACCACAATAACATTGAGATATCTCTTAGCTTTCTAAATATATAATTTTTTTATGTTTCAAATGCATGTTAAGTTTTTTATAATTAATTTTTTTGCTATTGTTATCATTTTTCATCAAAAACCTATGTATGGTATTTTGGTTTCATTTTTGACACATCCATCAAAATTTGAAATAAATTATATTCTTAAAAATTAGACTCTATTATTTATAAATTTAAAAAATTATTTTAAATTTTAGTTTCCCATAAAAGGAAGGTTCAAGCTCAAATTTTTATTTTTTGAGATGTGTCCACTTTGAAAATTAGTGAAAAATCATATATTCATTGAAAATTTACCAAAAATATTGAGTATAAACTAAATGGTGTTAGCTATTTTTTCTCTAAAGAAAATTTTAAAATTCTTTAAAAAAATTAAATTATTAGGGGCACCACACTTGATGCTATATAATGTTTTTTTGATAAAAACAAGAGCACTTTGTGTGGCCTCCTATTTGAACCCCTTAATATCCACCATTTATAGAAAAAAATAGTTTATAAAGTAGTTTTAGAGAACTAAAACTCTTTTTCTTGTTGCATATTCCAATTGAGCACAACTATATTCCATTTATCATCTAAGATAATTCATTCTTGATTTTAGAAGAAAAAAATTGGCCACTTAAGACCCAATTTTGGTTCCCCATTTCCGTGCACTTACCATGTTATACTTAAGGTTAAAAGGTACATGTTTTTCTATTGCATTTTAGACTTTGAAATATAAAATGTATACTATATGTTATCTCTTAAAGTTCAAAAATGGATGTCTATCATAAATTAGACTTATCTCTTGCCCATTTTAAGAATTTCTAATTGTAGTTAAACTTTAAAGTCTAAAATACCAACTATAGGTTAGACATTAAAGTCTAAGGTAGTTTTCCAATTGGGTTTAGATTGATATCCTTATTAATAAGTTTTAAGTTGTATTTCAACTCCAAAGTTAAAATATAATTTAGTGACCAAACTACAAATTTTGAGGTGCATATCCTATAGTTTTATGTTTGGTGCAAAGAACCATCTTTGGATGGTCGTAACTAAAAATCGAGGCCTAAATCTTGAGATGCAAGTTTTCTTAGGGCTCAATTTTTAGTAAAAACTTGATGGTTGTAGTTTACAACTCTAATTTTGAAGTTTGAGTTGTTACAAAATACAATATGCACCTTAAATCCTAAGGGATGAGATGATACAAATTAAATTTGAAAGTCTAGAATTCTTGCAAATTAGGCCATTAAGTCTAGCCTAGTGTAGTTTGTTCTTTCTTTTGTTGTATCTTGAGATGCTAAGTGAATGAATTGGTAGACAAGTTGAAAGGGTTCATAACTAGACATGGGAACATTGGCACTCTGTCACATATCATTTTTTTAATTAATAATTATGCCTTTTCTATGGTATTTAATGTTTATGCTTGTATCACCATTTATTGGTGTATGTGTCAAGTGTTTATTTCTATGACACCTTGGGAATAAATATATGCATTATATATTGTTATATGTCACTTTATTTCATGAAATTCTTATTCATTCAATTTTAACTATTAATGTCTTGGGTGAAATCTTTAAAAATTTAAAAATATCCTTATAATCAAGGTATTTAATTCATCATTACCAGTAGGATATTCAAGTGTTCTAGAAAATTTTAGAGTAAATTCCTATCATCTTCTTAACTCATCATTCACCTTATAACCTCCACTAAGATTTCAATATATCACCAAACTATGTTGGGAAATAAATGCACATATGAATACATTCCACCCTAAAAAATCTAATCAAGGAATGTGCATTACAAAAAAAATATCACTTCAAGATAATCATAACTAACAAAAATATGTTCTAAAACACTTATTTGACATGTGCCATGCATTTGAGTTCAAAAAAATAAAATAAAATTATTACACAATGTCTAGACCCTTAAGGGGTAACCTAACCCTCCTAAGATGTGTTGGTATGTGACGAATGATCATGTAAATATTTTACACTCATAACATATCCTCACTAGCGTTTAAGGGTGGCAACCCCTAATAGTGGGGGTTCAAGGGCAACAACTCGCAATAGCAGGGGTTCAAGGGCACAACCCTCGAAACTTTTTTTTCCTCATTAACACGTCAACATTTTCTTGCTAACACGTCAAGGTTTTTTTTTTAACACATCAAATGAAAAAAATGACTTTGTAAAACCCTAATTCTAGAAGCTTCCAAAAAGCTTGTTACAAGCCGCTGGGATGTAAGTTGTGGTGTGTGTCATTCAGGAGATTGTAATCTATTTTGCACTAGATAATAAAATCATTGGGTGGATGAGTTTTTGTGGATGTAGCCCATATTGGGTGAACCACATTAAAACTTTGTGTTGAGATCTCTTTTGTGTTATTCTTCATTGTTATTTTTGGGTTATTTAATCTGCATATAATTTTTAATGTTTATTGTTTTGATCTGCTTGAATCCTAACAAGATGTTCTACCTATTATCCTCTTCCATCAAGGACTAACTACCTAATCAGATAGTCCACCTCAGATTACTTGGTTTTGAAATAAGTTAGAGAAAAATGGATTTATTAAACCCCTTCTCAAGGTTAATTAAGTTCTTCTTATGAACTCAAAACATAAAAACTATAAACATGGAAATTTGTTCTAGTAATATAATATTCTCTTATACTTATTTTTTAATTAAAAAATTCTATGTTTCTACCTTAAATTTAATATTCATTTTATATCTTGTTCAATCATTGTGATAGATGACACAATTTAGAACCAATAATTTAGTTTGTATAACTCACTACCTTGTAAGTTTAAATTTCATAATTTTATTCATACTAGCATCAAATAATAGATACATTATCATAAATAAAAAATATAAATTTATTAATAGTCATCTAATCATTATAGATTCATACATCAAGTGCCATTCGAATCAAAACCTATATCATTTGAGAAAAATGTCTTTACTCAATTATCTTCTTACATTTTCTTCTTATCAAAGAACTATTATTTCAATACACATATTTAATTTTCAGTAGTGTATTGTATAAATACACTCACAATTATTAAAATTCCAATTCATCCATATTGATTATGATAATATTGTAATTTCCATCTACTCAAATTACTATATATATATTTCAATGAGCCTAGTTTTTGGTCTAATTTTGGGTAGAATCTATAGTCTATTTGCTAATAGATGTCATGAACTTTAATGCTTAAGTGTTGGTATTGGCATAATGTTTCCCTCAAACCATTGACATTTGATATTATCCTATCTCTACAAGCTTTAATGACATTTGGCATAATATGTGGGTTATCTATATTGATTTTCCATGTGATTAATGAATGTTTCTTAGAGTGGTTATAGATGTGCAGTTATTATGCATACTAACTTTTCCATGCAAATTTAATGAGCTAAGTTGAGGAAGACATCGCCAGCTGGGCATGCACCATAATGTCGAGTTGAGGAATCACTCCAAGTCAAAGGTAGCTGGCAGCAAAAGATTCTTCATGCAACTGAATGTAACTGCCTTATAGTGGACCTTAATGATCAAGCATGCTAGAGCATTACTGTTGTGCTGGATCTATGCTTGGACTTGCATGTCTGACCAGATTCCATGCATATGTAACCGCCATTGCTCCACTTTCCCCTGTTTTCCCTAAATGGCATTCTCCCAGTCGTGGAGTTGACTGCCTTGTTTAGCTATAGTATAAATAATGATTTGATGCTCCTTCTTCAGGAGGTTGCATGATTTGATATTTTACTCTAATTCTTCGGTTTCAGTAATACAGATACATTACTCTTTGTATGCATGATTTACAGTGAATGAAATAATGTTCTGAGTTTGATCATTTGAGTTCTTGTTAGTTTAGAGGATACTTATCCAAGGGGGACCACTTGGTGAGTAATCTGTCTTCTTAGTTTAGCATTAGTTTAGTATTAATTGTTGTTTAGTGCTTAGTTAGAAATCTGATATCGACTGTTCCTGCAGCCACTAGAATTCCATTCTATGATTGTTCATGCAGCCAAAGCAGACAGAGTAATTTCTTGTTTGTTGCACAAATTTTCATTCTTGTTATGCATTTCAGCTTAGCATAGTTGTTGGTTGATGTTCAACATTTGCTTTATTTCCTTCTAAGAAATTTACTTTCAACATTGTGTTTCTTAGCTGTAGAATGCAATGACTACTTGAGCCCCTAGTGCACGTACTGTGCTGGCCCATTTCAAGTTCACGTCCCTGGATTGACAAGTTAAATGCACCTTCATGATGATTGAAATAGCTATTCAGGTCAGATTTCCAATCACTGAATCATGGTTGTAAGGGATTAGTTATTAAATCATTGTAGGAGGCCAACATATATATTTTACATATTTTTTCCTGTACAAATAACCACTATTTTCTCTAAAATGTAATCTTTAGATTTAAAATTTTAAAAATTATATTTACATGTGTTTCATGATCAACCTACAACCACCTCCACATACATATT
The DNA here is from genome assembly GCA_007258455.2 of Sequoia sempervirens. Taxonomy (NCBI): domain Eukaryota; kingdom Viridiplantae; phylum Streptophyta; class Pinopsida; order Cupressales; family Cupressaceae; genus Sequoia; species Sequoia sempervirens. The sequence continues at coordinate 116,585 of VDFB02042437.1, forward strand.
TCATTCATGATTTGAAATAAGTTATATTGATAATACTTTTAGAATTCCAATACTAGCTTCTTTAATAAGAAATCATTAATTTGGATAATCTTTACGTAAAAAATATTATATTCATTAATAATTGAAAATATTTCTATAAGTTTCTACAAATTAGATGTTAATTTTATGTAATAAATAATTTGAAATTTTGAAAATGATTTACTTAAAAAAATATTTGAATTTGTGATGAAGGAGCAGGCTCAATTCTGCCCCCTTACAAGCTCAAACTCACACAACAACACAAGATGACACAGCAAATGAATAGAACACTTTATTTTATTAATGAAAATGACATTACAGAATTACAATGCCATCACAAGGGCTATTTCACTATAGTCATATGCTAAATTGTAGATCTGAGCTTTTCACTTTCAACTCTACACACCAATAGGAGATCTATCACCTTCAGGGTACTCTGACACCTCCACACCTGTACTCCCACACTCCTTGGCTTTGCTTGTGCTTGTATTCCTTTAGCTTCATATATTTTTCTAATTCTCTAGGTCCTCCTTTTCTTTGCATACTCCTCATGTCATGGTATCCATGTTTAAATTCTCTAGGTGGTTACATAGATTTTCGTGACTGCGTTCTCATTCATTTCGAGTAAGTCATCTTCCAATCATTTGTTACATTCCCATAAATTCATTCACCCTAGTCGATTAACAACAATTATACAAATTGATGGATGCTATTATGCCATGTGTCACCTTTGGGTTCGTTCATCCCTCTAACTCTCTGTTCAGTCAACGATCACACCATTTGGTCCCTATCTCCATCGGCTTGTCATAGGTTCCATGAAATTCATAACCAAGTTGCGGGGTTGTGAAGTTCCTTAACTCCTTAATCTCCCAACTTGCACTCCTTATCATTGTATCATTGGGAACACATCAAGAGTCATGTTGATGATAATATGTTACATCATTTTGGTATGGGTCCACCCTTCTAGCTTGCTACCACGTAATTCACAACAAGGATGCAAATTACATGACCAATTGTTAATCGCCATCTATTTGTTCACATCACTATCATGTCAGGTCCCACATGTCACCCAACCTTCCATTGTCCCATCGCTAAGACTTGTTATCATTTCCCACGAATAGCCTATAATCACTCCAATGCATGTGATATTGTTCTATCGCTGGAACTCACTCCCTTGTCCTACTAATACACCCAAATCCTTCTGATGTGATTTGTTAACTTCCTTATGAATGTCAAGCTGTCATTGGGACATCAAATGTTGTCCTACCGACTACTTAGTCTCCCACCAATGAACATAACCCCATTTCACTCTTCCATCATTAGGTCATCACTGGGACATAGAATAGGGTCTCACTAAAATGTTAACCTCCTGCCAATGACATACATACCGCCAACTCCTAAAGAGATATCGACTCATCACTGGGACACTGGATGTTGTCCTATTGATAAGTAACCCTCCCACCAATGTAGCTCATACATTGCTCACTTATTGTTGTCATTAGTATGTTGTTGGGACTAGAAGAGACGTCTGGCCAATAAGCCAAATTCTTGCCGATGAACATGATCAACCCTTATTGAGTCAAGAATAACACATATGATGCATGATCTCTCTCAGACCCTAGATGCTCCTGCATCAGACACCTGAGGTAGGAAAGAAATGTTTTTTATAAACATTTGTGGATCCAATTCTCATTCAGAATCCATCTCCCTGCCTTTCTCTTCTTTCTCAATTTTCCCTATAACTTAATGTCTCTTCCATCCTTCATCCTTCCTCACTTTCTTCCTCTTTTCACAAAATTCATCTCCCACTAGTATTCATTATAAAATTTTGAAAAGTCATAATCATCAATTCCTTATTCTTCAAAAGAATAATATGACTCATACATTACCTTATTCTTTGTTACGACTGCAACCACTTGGTAGTATTTAATTTTCTCTACACTCAACCTCCTGGATGTGGGATCAACTCCACCAGATCTTGACTACCTCCTCCAAATGCATCTCTCATTCACCTTTGATCTTGTGGGATTCAACCCATCACAGTCCGTCCACCTCCACCAATTTGCATCTGCTCTTAACTTTGCAACACTATGCAAATCATTCTTTGCATACCAATCATTCTAAACTATCTCATATGCATTCACTACTTTATCCATCTCAACATTATGCATTACCTCCTTCATTGGTAACGCTACATCGACTTTTTCTTCTTCACCCTTGGGTACGACGTTGTACTCCTTGAGCTCTATATGCCTTCTAAAAGACATTTTCTAGCTACAATCATTTCCTCATCTACATTCACACCAAAATTAGCTATGTAATCAAAGGAATCATCCTTTTCTTCTTGTAACAAACTAACAATCTCTCTAATTTCCTTATCACATAAGAAGTCACCCACTGATGCCAAGGGGAGATCATCTCCTTATTTTCAACTACAATACCTTCAACTACAAAAACACTCACTGCTGCAATATCTCCTTCTACCTTACTCTTATCATACTAAAAAATATTACAAAAATTAGATGTTACCTCTTTCTTCTCCATCGAGATCTTCACTATACCGAATGCCAATGTCTTTGTTGTTGCATTGAACAAATTCTATATCTCTTTGATCTCTTCCTTAAGAAGCTCTTGGTCTTCATCAGGTTCTTCATCGAACACTGGATCCTTATCCTGAACTGTTGCAATTATTCCTTCATTAGCACTCTTTTCTTCAACCACTAATGAAGGAGCACTCTTTTCTTCAACCATTACCACTTGGGTTTCCTCTTCATAAAGGTCCTCCATTTCTGTCCACCTTTTAGTGGTTGCTATCACCCTTGGATCTTCTTCCTTCATGTTTGCTAATAGACATCCTTCAATTTTAGGTTTTGTTTCTTCAACCTACACATCCTCTTCCTTGGTGTCATATGCACAACACTCTTTGGTAGCCTCCTTTTCTGCAGTCAAAACATACTTAGAAAGAGAATTTATCTTCAACTTTTGGCTTATTTTGTTTCCTCCTTTCAATCTCATCCCTCAATTCATTTAGTTCCTACAACATCTCTCTTATTTCCTTTTCTCGAAACATTGTTTGGATTTCCTCTAGTCTGGGAATACTTAGAATCCATCTGATGACAATGCCCTTTCTCCTTTCCATTTTCCAGGCCCCTCAAGTTTCATAAATGAACTTGTTTCCTCTCGTTCGATGATCTATTTAAAAAATTTCAACACCTTTAGATGTTATCCACACACTCTCAATGCTCTAATAAACCTATCCACACACTCTCAATGCTCTAATAAACCTTCAAACCCTCAGGTTTGCATATGTGAATTACCTCACATTTGGCGATCTATTCACAACTTCAAGAAATATCTTATTTGCACAACCATCCTCTACCCAACAAAGACTCTGGAAGATGCTTCCTCTACCCATCTTCTCTCAGTGGAGGAACTCTACACCTTCTACCTAGATTTATCTCTATTGGAGGATAGTAATTACAAACCCTCTTTCATGCCTACAACAAACATGCTTTCCACAACTCTTCTTAGCTCATCACTCATAGGTATTATGGCTTCAAACCACACTCATAGGTCCTACTACAACTGCCTCATGTTGACACTCTATTATAGACTCAAGACAACCAGCTCTAACACCACTAATGTAGGAGCAAGCTAAATTTTTCCCCCTTACAAGCTCAAACTCATACAAAAACACAGGCTGACACAACAAAATGAAGAGAACACTTTCTTTTATTAATGAAAATGACATTACAAAATTATAATGCCATCACAAGGGCTATTTCCCTACAGTCGTCTGCTAAATTGTAGATCTGATCTTTTCACTTTCAGCTCCACACTCACCAATAGGAGATCTATCACCTTCAGGCTACTCTACCACCTCCACACTTGTACTCCCACACTCCTCAGCTCTGCTTGTGCTTGTATTCCTTCAGCTTCATATATCATTCTAATTCTCTAGGTTGGCCTTGTCTTTCCATACTCCTCATGTCGTGGTATCCATGTTTATTCTCCAGGTGGTTACATAGAACTTCATGACTACGTTCTCATTAATTCCTGGTAAGTTTTCTTCCAGTCATTCGCTGCATGCCCATAAATTCATTCGCCCTATTTGATTAGCAACAATGATGTGAATCAATGAATGCTATCATGCCATGTGTCACCTCTGGGTTCGTTCATCCCACCAACTCTTTGTTTAATCAACCATCACACAATTTGGTCCCTACCTCCACCAGCCTATCATAGGTTCCATAAAATTCATAACTAAGTCATAGGGTTGTGAAGTTCCTTAACTCCCCGATCTCCCAACTTGCACTCCTTATCATTGTATCTGTTGGTTTTTTTTTACACTGTAACCAGGTTTGTCTTCTAATCTACCTATGGAATTGCCAATTCTAATAAAAGGTAGCTCAAAGGACCTGGACCAATTGATGAGGACTTTAAAAATCCTCCTACACTTCGGGCTCTGCAAGACCTGAGAGGGTGATCCCCTAATGTGTTTACAACCCCTGCACCATTATTATAAACAACATTAACAATAACAGATAATCTCACTTAATAGCTCAACATGATAAGATAGTATCGAATAGAATTGACTATTCATCAATAATATCAACTATCTAGAGCATGAGATAATTACTACACAATCCACAGTATAAGATAGTCATTGATTTACAATTTGTAGCAAGCTCTAGGAAAAGACAAAAAAATACTATATCATATGGGTAATTAAAACTTAGATCAGTGCCATTTATCCATTGGAGGAGTCAAATCATAAGAATCTAAGTGTATATGACAGATTTAACACAACATATGAAATCCTTGACGACATTGCATTGTAATCTCATCAATATGTATTCTAACTCAATACTACTTATCAAATCCTTATACAGAACATATCTGCCTATAATCCCATTCAAGCATTTTAATTAATTCCTTGAATTAAAGCCAAAATAGAATCATACACGCCACAATAGTGAGATGAAAGAGACAACCCTTAGTTATTTTATTCAAAGTTCGGACATGCATGTATAATGGAGAGACATGAGCTTGAATTTATCATTTCAACTCAAATGCTAGTAATTTTATACAACATTAAATCCCCATGAACTCAAAACCTGTTACAGAATGACTCAAAACCTGAATTGCATTTTTCTCTAAAACCATCGAACTTTACAATTTGCTCTGCAACTTCACCTAGACTCGACCCAAAAATTATCTAACTTACCAACCCGTACTTCTGGCCTTGAAATCGTTCTTATAGAAAATGAAGGAGAAAACAAGCATTGGGCCAGAAAGTACACATGTCACCAGCCAATTGGCACACCTGGTGATATTCCAAAAATTGTTACAACAACCATCACCTTAGAGAATATTCTTGTTCATCATGTCAGCTGAGGAAATTTGATGCAACAACAAAAACCACAAGAAACCCCCACCGAGATTTCCATCAAAGCAAAACTGGAAACCATTGTAACCACAACATCTGATTTACCACTTGTTAGTAGTCCATTCTTTTTACTCTTCCTCGGTCAAATATTTAGTTACCCATTTCTAGTATTCTTCATCAGTATGCTAGTCAAAATTAATTACCTCATTCACCTTGGTGCTATAAGGTGTGTATTTTACCACTACCTGATTTGCATCTCTTTCAAAAGATTCCAAAAATGAGCTGGTACTAATGATTTTATCCATACAAGTCACCAAGAAATCATAATCTGAGTCATCACAAATTAATTTAATTTGATCATTGATGACCTCACTTGCTTGATCTTGCCATTGCTGGAGTGACCTGATTTTCCCCTGCTCATCAATTATATCAGGTAACAATGTGTTACCCCAATCATTAAAATTCCTCACCAATTCCCTGATCTTCCTACTCAACTCATTTGGTAGGGTCTAAAAATCATGCAATGACTTAACTAATACTTGAGTAGGCTTTAATGATTGGGGCCTATTATTTGTATCAAACCTTGAGGCCTTATATATGACAACCAAATCAATAGCCCTAGGGATCCAATTTTCAATCAGTGGTATCACTATCTCCTAATCCCTATCAATATTCTTTATTGCATCTAACAGCAAAGAATATAAAGAATGTATAAATAGAAATTTATTATCAACCTTTTCATTTAAATGCCTCAAAACAGCAGTAACAATCTCCTTTTTTCCTTGAAAGAGATCCCTCCTCACTTACCTTTAATGATGTCTGTAATTCATCAATTCTTTGCAAGAGCTGCTTCTTTGTAGGATCAACAGAGCACTCTATTTCTTCATCAATTTGTTTTAAAGGAGGGGTGAGGGAAATATTTTGACTCGGAGACCCTAGTGTGGAAAAAATTGGAGAAGCAGGAGGCACTGACCCTCTTGTGGAAGGTAATGTACTAGTCCCTAGAGCACTTGATGTCTCCCCAATCTATTTATACCTAATCTTTTTCACCTCAGTCTGCAACTCAACATTCTTCTGCTACATCTTGTTGTATTCCTCAATCAAAAGGTTATACTTCTCCATTAGTCTCTTCTTTTCAGCCTCCTCCCTTTCAATAGTCTTTTGGGCCAATTTGGCCACATTCACATTCAAATTAGTGGCCTCGGTGGTTGAGGTCTCTAAAGCTCTCTTTATTATTAATCCTCCTCTGAAATTTGGATTAACATATGTAACATTTGGCTTTCTTCCTTGAGATGCCAATGCCCAAATTGTCAAAGTTTCATATTCCTCACTAAAGGAAAAATCTTGCAATTCCACCTTGACTTCCTCTTCAAAGTATTGCAAGGGATGCTTAGACTTTAGAATAGAATTAAATGCTACAACATCTGCAATGTCCCATTTAGGAAGAATCAACACACCAGCCTGACTCACTAGTTTTCTTCCTTCTTCAGGAGTGATGCTCTTGAATTCTTCCATTAATTTAGCTTTTACTTCCTCATCATTCTCCTGGTCTGATCTATCAGGTCTTAGTTCTCTTCTCTTCTAACATTTATCTTGATATTCTTCAAATTTCATCCTCCATACCAATTTTAAGAATACATGAATTTTTACAAATGTATTGTCATCTAGAAACTCCTTGCATGCTTCCATTCTTACATCTTGTACACTTTTTCCTTTCATATCTAAATCAAATAAAGCCAATTCAACTTGCCTAGGAGGGGAAGGCATGACAACCTGCATGTCATGATCATTAACAACAATTTGATCCATTAGAACCTCCTATGGTTGATCAATTATTTTCCTCTTAGGGCTTGGCTCAGATGGTGGTGATGAGGGACTATCTTTTGGTGATGATTCTAAATCAATGATTTTGATTGCCCTAGACACTTTGAATTTTGGACCTGGTTGTGAAGGCACCTTCATTATTTGCTTTCATTTTTTGTCCACTTCTTCTTCATCACTGTTGTCATCCTTTTTCCTCTTGTAAATGGGTCACCTTTCTGTAGGCTGGTATGTTGGCCTTGTTTCAATTGGCCTGGCACCTTGTTCCTGTACACCCAGACTTAGTTCTAAATTTATCTTTTTGGTCCTCAATGTGCCCATAATTTCCTTGAAGTTCTCCATTAGAAAGTCAATTTTCTTATGGTATGGATTGAACTCTGTCAATGGATTATACTTCAGATCCATTTTGTGCACAATATCTAATAGCTTATCATAATCTATCCATTTCTCCTTGTTCAACTCTTGCTTATTTAGGTCAAACTCATTTCTAATAAGGTCCTCAAGAAAGTTGAACTCATGCACAAACTTTCCAACCTTTATTCTTTGTCTAAAAATGGAAAAGAAACTCTCAAGATCATGTTGCCACTTTGGACCACACCTCAAATGGTAATCATCAAAGAATTTCTCAAAATGCACCCAACCTCCCTTTGAAAATGAAAAATCAGACACTATTGTATAATCAGGGAAAAATGTTCCCTTACCCCTCCCAGTGAGGTTGTCCTCATGGATACAACCTATTTGCCACATAACTTCTGCAAACCCCACTCTTGGTGGCACATTGTACAATAGTATATGAGGGGTTCCCTAAAAACCATACACCCTCAAAACTATGCTGACTAGATATGGGATAATGTCACCCCAGTTATGGCAGACTCTTAATTCTGGCTTCCTCCCCTTTGGCGTGAGGAAATCATGTAATTCCTCAGAGATCCTAGGTACATTCACCATCAGTCTAACCCTCAATCTAGAAGCAAATCAATTATCAAATTGCACATAACTAGTGCTTTCCTTATTGCAAGATAAATCTATAACACATAATTGTACTGGCAATCTTTTTCCATCAACCAATTGCCTTAATTCCATTTTTTAAGAGAAAAAGTCAGCAATATTGAACAAGAACATATGGATTAGCACAAAATACCATAGGAATTGAGTGTCAGTATCATTTTTTTGCAACTTTGACAGCCCTTCATGTATCCTCTCAGCCAAGAAAGAAGCAAAGTCATATGTCACAGAGAAGTTAGGGTATTGTATTTGCACCCCCACGAACATGTATGCAATGGGCATCACTGCACCAGGACTAAAACCAAAAATCTGACACAATGAATAGAAAGTGGCCAAGAAATGATTTGCAAAGTAGTTTAATCTGAAAGGCGCCTGGTCACTGGGGCTAATATGAAATCTTAAACCTCCTACCCTAGCTAGATGAGGTGGAAGCAACTTAGCTCTAAAAAGAGACTTCAACTTTGCATATTCCTACTTCATTTCCTCAAGATTGATAGGAAGCAAGTCTTCACTCAGTTCACTCAAGTCAAAAATATGTTGGATATCATCTTTGTTAATGCTTAGCAGAACCCCTCCATCATTATCTCTGATTACCCGTGTGATAGGGTCATATCTTGCATCCACTTCCCTAACCAGGTCTACATCAAGGAACACATTTGGTACCACTAGCTTCCCCATATCATACATCTAGTCATTTGAAAAAGGGTAAGGCAAATTCCTCTTTCCATACCACAATCTGAACATTTCCAAACCTGTGAGGGGAACCTTAGCATCGGCTATGTTGGAGAAATTATATACTAACCCTTCCCACAGGATTTTCCCTCGCATTAGAACCAATCCCTTCTTTCTATCATTTTTTGACAAGGGCAATTGATCTAGGAAATCATCATACATGTTTCTTCTTAAATAGTCAATTCGGCCAGAATGTTGCTTGGGTGGTGCCATCTTGGAAAAACTAGGGCCTCTTTACAACGTTACACTTCAAATAGCTAGAACTAACCAAAGATAGCAAATTATAGAACAAAACACTACAATTTATCACAACTATAATTAAACTATAGCCCTAACACATTTATCAACAAGCTCAATGACAAGCACAACAAATCTTTTCCCAAATTCCTCTGAAACTGCTCCGCAAAATACTTGAATTCCTTGTGATACAAATAAAATAGGAGAATTGATTTTATTTGGATCAAATCATGCCAGTAAGTGTCTCATCTGCCATTAAAGCTCACTCACGTGTTGCATGAACGACTCCAACCATAATTGATATAGATTTAAATTCTAGTCGTTGATCCTTCAATTAGATCAAATCATCGAACAACTGTCTTCAAAACAAGCTAACACAATCACCAACGTGGCAATAAGGGGCCCACCATACCATACGTTACCAAGGAATTCCACGTGGTAGTTTCCTGCAATATTGCAATCAGTAAAGATCCTGCAACTTTGGATCAAGCGATGGCAGGCAACTGTAGATCTTGAGCATTAGTGATCTTGTTCCTTCAACATAGTCGCCAACCTTATCATTAACCGTCAAGCAACTTTTTTGTCAAGATTATAACATATTCATTGATTTAAAACATGTGCATCTCAAGAACACTTTAGTAACCCACCTTTTAATGTATTAAGGCTAGATTAATTTACCATAGTATTTCCTTTATTCTTTTGGCTTCATCAAATGAGACACATGGCGCCTGCCCATGATATCGTGATCAGTAAAAACCCTCAAACTTCTGATCATGCGATGGTAGGAAACCATTGAGATCTAATGGTAATTGATTGACGGTCAATCGAACCTATCGCCTTTGGCCTCACCAGATGAGACACGTGGCTCCCAACCATGTTATCACGATCAACCAAAGTAGTGTGGTGGCGTCATCGCGGGATGGTGAGGAACGACTGAGATCAAACGGTTGTTGATCAACAGTTGAGAAAATTTTATCCTTCTACAAAATAAAACATTTATTAAAATGACAAGGGGACATCACTAGGTAGATGGTAAACAATGACATAAGTTGGTTTTAAAAGATGAAACACATGGCCAACCAAGACTTAGGAAAATAAAACCCTGTAGAGGAAAGAAAATTTAAAAAATAAGGGACTTAGCCTAGATGAAACAATAGGACATAAGTCATTTTAAAACCCCTCAAAAGTAACAGTGAAATAGATCCCAACCAAGGTGTAAAATAAACACAAGGGTTTTACATGTAAGCAAAGCTAAAACCCCCAACCCAAGGAAAATTTTGACACCATGAAAGACCAGTAACACCAGGTAGGGCAGGAATGGAACACAAGGAGAAAAAATATGAAGTTCCATCAGTGGCTCCAATTGGGGACGTTCATTCCACTGGAATCAAGTGAGAATTCAGAATCTCAGGTGGAGCAGACCAAGATGCAGAGATGACCAAAAAGGGATTGTTTGGACAAAACAACCCAAACTATGTACAAAATATATACAAAATATATAAAACTAAACTATTGTTCATGGAAAAGAATACTTCAAGTGAATTATAACTTTAAGAACTGTCCATGAACTAGTAGTTCAAGAATATCCCCTGTCATATCTTGGAGGAAGTACGAATCTTCACCCCACTTACCATTAATAAAAAATGGACCCAACCAGATTGCATCAAATTTCCCATGTTTCCCTTTATCTTCTAGTCTGGCATTCCACATTAAAACCAAATCTCCATCTTTGAAAATCCTTGTAGTTTCCCTATTGTCATACAAATTCTTTACTTGCAACTGCAACTTTGCATTTCTCTTTTGAGCTTCCCTTCTGGTTTCATCTAATTCTATAAGAGCTTCCACTCTCAATTGCATCTCATCATCAATTTCGTTATCATACATTTGGACAAACTTATACATTTCCATTAAATTATTTTGGGGCAACCTGGCATTTATCTCATAAACCAAGTCAAATGGGGCACAACCTATTGCCTTATTCATAGTAACCCTATCTTCCTAGACTGTTAATCTTAGCTTAGAATCCCAAGCCTTTTTATTATGATCCAAGATTCTTTTAATAATCTTCATCAAGTTGTTATTGCTTGATTCTGCTTGTCCATTTCCTTGTGGGTGGTATGGTGATGAATAAGAAATTTGGATGCCATGCTTCTCACAAAATTCTATGTATTCCTCAGATCTAAAACACATTGCATTGTCTGACACAATCCTTTTTGGACATCCAAATCTAGTCAATATGTTGCTCATCAGGAAGTCAAATACCACTTTACTAGTGGCTTTCTTTGTTGGAATTGCTTCCACCCACTTGGTGAAATAATCAGTGGCCACCAATATCCATGAGTGGCCTCCACTAGATTTACATGCTATCTCTCCTACAAAATCAATACCCCACTACTAGAAAGGAGCTTGTACTATAACTGGTTTTAGAGGCAAGTTACTAGAAAACTAACTTACCATAGAAACATTGACAAGCATCACATGTCTTCACTAGTTGGTCTGCATCCTTAAAAACTGTAGGCCACCAAAATCCAACCCTCATTATCTTATGTGCAATTTTTTTAGCCATATAATTCCCTCCACAAACTCCACCATGCATCTCACTCAGAAGTTCTTGTGCTTGATCTTGGTCAACACACTTCAACATGACACCTTCTCCATTTCTCCACCAGAGCTTTCCATCTACAACAACATATTTGATAGCATGTAACTTCAATGTCCTTTTCTCATTTTCACTTAAATTTTTAGGACATTTCATTCTTTGTAAATAATATATCACATCTTTATACCATTCAGAATGCTTCATGTCACATATGTGTGATCTATTCTCATCTTCTAGCAAGTTTATCTGATTTGCTTCTAGATTACTTTGGGCCATAAGCTTGGCCAATCCTTGTCCTCTTACCAGTTTAGTAATCTGAACCTCAATATTGAATTCCTGAATCCTATTTATCCACCTACACCTTCTTCCTGACACTTCTTGTTGTGTGAAGATTTCCTTAACAACAACACTAGGCACATAGGCAATTAAAGTAGCTCCCATCAAATAAGGCCTAGAAGCCTTTATTGCTTTTACCAGTGCATATTCCTATTTTTCATTTATATCATACTTAAGTTCTGTAACTTGTAAAGATTTGCTGAAAAAGGCCACAGGCTGTTCGAAACCTTCTGCATTCTTTTGCAACAACACAACTGTAATTATGTGGAATGAAGCAAATGAGAAAATCTATAAAGGTTTGGAAAAATCAGGAGTTCTTAACACAAGAGCCTCCTTTATTGCTTGCTTAATGGCTTGGAAATCCTGCACGGACTCCTTATCCCATTCAACTTTGGCTCCTTTCTTGAGTATTTTGGAAATAGGGTGAACTATCTTAGCAAAATTTGTCACAAACCTCCTTAAGAAGTTTATTTTTCTAAAGAAATATTGTATTCCTTTGACATGTCGGGGTTGTGGAACTTTATCAATTACAACTACCCTCTCTAGATCAATTTTTACTCCATCCTTGGAAACTATATGTCCCAATAATTTTCTTTCTAGTACTCCAAACAAACATTTCTTTGGATTCAAAGAAATATCATACTCAAAGGCTCTAATGAATATCTTCTCCAGATGCTCACAATGATCCTCTTCCTTTTTAGAATATGTTGTCAAGTCATCTTGGTAGATCACCGAAAATAAGTTAATGAAATCTGAGAATGCCACATCCATGGCTCTCTAAAAAGTAGCCCCTACATTTGCTAGACCAAATGGAATTCTTACATAAACATATGTTCCCCATGGTGTGGTGAAAGTTGTCTTAAAATTCTCATATTCTTTGACCATAAGCTGATTATAACCAAAAAAACCATCCAACATAGACATTAATTCACAGCCTGTCACTCGTTGCAACATGGCTTCCATATTGGGTAATGGATAATTGTCTTTTAATGAAGACACATTCAAATTTCTGAAATCTACACATAACCTAATGTCTCCATTTTTATTCCTTACTAGTACCAAGTTTGATACCCAAGATGAATGTTTGATTGGCTTGATGATCCCCACATCCCTTAGTTTCATTAATTCTTCTTGCATTTTGGGGGCCAAGGTGGGATTAATAGGCCTTTTCTTTTGTCTGAATGGCTTGGCATCATCACACAGAGGAATCTCATGTTGGAAAAGATCCTCCCTGTATGCCTTAAGGTCATCATAGGAACATGCAAACACATGCCTAAACTTCCTTAATAAGTCAATTAGCATCCTTTTCACCTTTGGTGACATTTTCTTTCCAATATACACCTTCTTTGGGGATGCTTCTATTCCAATATTTATCTCTTCCAAGTCATTAGGATGGGAAATAGTATGATTAGCCTTTGTCTTGTCTTGATTATCAAAAACTATTTCTAATACAACAAGACCCTTGGGAATTGTGTTTGTCTTTAACTAAATGACCTCATTTCCAAACATAGTATCCTTACCATCAACATTTTCAACAAAAGCTCCAAAGTCAATTTCTTGATTTTCATATTCACCCACACGATTCAAAAATCTTAATATATATCATCATCATTATCAAAAACTTGCCAATTTTTTATGTTATCAAGAACAGATGGTCTGGTTTGCACCTCAACCTTTGAAATTTTAGCATAAGTCATATCATCTAGTTTTACTGCAATATTGGCTAATAAATCTGCCACCTTATTTTGACTTCTCTCCATCCATCCTATGAAAAATGTATCAAAGCTCTCCAATTCATCCCAAACAACATTCCTATACTGTTTCAACCTCTTGTTCTTTGATACATATTTGGATCTAACTTGGGAAACCACAAGCTCAGAATCCCCAATTGCCTTGAGCTTCTTGATCCCATGTTTTTCAGCCAATCTCAACCCCAATAACAAGGATTCATACTCTGCCACATTATTTGTGCATTCAAATAACAGAGTAAGAGAGAACCTAAATGTCTTTCCACTTGGTGATCACAACAAAACACCTACACTAGAACCTTCCTTTGAACTTGCACCATCAAAATACATAGTCCACAAGTCATCAAATTCTGACAATTGTTTTATTTCTCTATCAATCAATGCAGTAGGCTTATCACAAGTGTTAGGAAATTGCTCAACCCTGAATTCATTTATACCATTATCAATAAAACATGTCATATTTTCAATCGGGCCATGCTCAATCATATGAGGTGCTTTTGATTCTCTTTCAATTTTGGCATCCTTACCATCAATAGAGAAAGTAGCAAATGACAAATCACATTGCATATTACCCCCCATTGATGCACTCCATTTTCTTGACAAAAGCATTCCAAAATGAGGTGGGATGTCTGCAACTAATACAACCATGACTAAATGTACTGAGTCAATTTATAAGGCAATGCTCTGATAGTTCCAATAACTGGCACTTCTCTTGAATCCATTGCATAACATTTACCTTGAGCAGTATCTACTTTCAAACCCATTGCCTCCATTATTTTGACTGGCATAACATTATTTGATGCCCCTGAATCTATCATACAGTTCCTTAAAGTTTTCCCATTTATATCCACACTTAAGAAAAAAGGGGTTATGTTTTCAAGGAACGTGTTAATAGAATTTCCTAAATACATAGGGGAAATTTGTGACACAATTCCCTCCACTTCCTTTTCTTTCTCTTTATCCTTCACTTCTTTACCACTTGTTTAGTCTTATTACCAGCAACATCTGTGATCAAAGCTATTGTCTTTTCTTTGTGTTCATTTATTCTCATCATTTCTAGCAAAGGTATAGTTACTTTAACCTGAGAAAGCACATGAAACATATCTATAGGTGTATATTTAGGCAAATTAGACATCATACCTTCATCATTTTCCCCTTTCTCAAGTTGATTGCTTCCTCCTAGCTTCTTTTGCTTCGTATCCTCTGTAGTAGGTTTAGCTAACTTTGTAATCACCTTGATCTTCACCAGTGACAAAGTCACACCTTCTTGAGGCTTTGGGGTTTCATTATTTTTTGTCCAAACCTTATCATTCTTAACCTCTTTGATTTTTATAGCATCCTTTTTGTTGTCAACCTTAATAACTTTGTTTTTGTCCTTTTGTTCTTTAATAAATAGGCCTGCAGGCTTACCCTATTCACCACCCACAGTTCTATTTCTTAGTTGAAGTGAAATTCTCATTTGAGCAACCATTTCCTTAGTCAGTTTTGCAATCTCTTATTCGGATGGTCTCCTTAAGGACACTAAACCTTCATCTTGCTCCATATTGCAAGCATTATGATCAAAATCATCTTCCTCATCAGAAAACACCTGTTGATGATACATCTCACTTCTTTGCCTCTGATTGTCCACATCAGCTTCCTATATTTCATCATCAGAGGAACATTCTACCTCATTAATGTATGATCTGTCCATACAAACATCTACATCATCCTGCTCATATTCTGATTTTTTATCATGAACATCCTCTTCTACTTCCTCAGCAACAACCAACTGAGCAACACCACAATAATTTTTATCATGTGGATGCTCACACACTTCACACCATGGTCTATCTACTACTAGATTCATTGAATGTTTCTGCAAGGGGTCTAGCGTATGCTGATCATTTTTAGGCTTTTAGCTAGGCAAGATTGGTTTTCCATCTTTCCAATTTTTATTATAAGGATAATTTTTCAATCTGGGTGGCCTATCATTTTTATTATAGGGTTTCCTTTCATTTCCTATACCCTTCTCTTTCTTGGAAAAAGTTTGCTTTATGTCTTTCAAAGTACTGTAAAAATTTTCCCGCTTTTCATCACCTTTAGGCTTTGCAACCGAAACCTTCTTAGTCTTATTCTTAGGATTTTTTAAAAGTGTAGGTTCTTCTCTCCTACCATACTTCCTAGAAGCTCTTCTATTACTCTCACTATTTATAGCCACCCTAAATTCATCCCTCATAGTCCGAGGGTCCTTATCTTTGAGGATATATGCCATTTTAGCATCAAAAGCATTGAAATATGTAGTTAAACAAACATTTTCATCAAGCCTCAAAACTTGAAACAACTTATACATTGCTTTCTAAAATCTTAAATTAAACTTTGTCACAGGCTCATTCAATGAATTCTTGATGTTATTAAATTCATTTAACATGAAACTAGCATTAGTTTTATCACCATACTGCTCCTTGAAACACTTTTCAAACTCATCCCATGAACCAATACTAGCATTAGGTAGACCTCTATACCAATCCCTCGCATATTCTATCAGAGATTGTACAAAAAATTTCATCACAACATCTTCATGTTCTACCTCATAATCATTTAGCATATCCATAAAAGCTTTCAAGTGTTCCTCTATTCTCACAACATTATTGCCAACAAACTTATTCATCCTTTCTCTCAAGTCAGTGGGGATGGAATTTGGATAACTAGGAATACCATCAAAGAACAATGGCCTATACCTTTCCAATTGTATAGGTCATCATTGAAATAATCCTTCATTCTTCTGAGAATCAACACTAGACCCTAAATCTTGTACCCTACGACCGTCCTAATTTGGATTTACAAACCTAGTTGCATGAGTCTTCAGGCCAAAATTATTTATGATGGGGTCTGAATTAATTTTAGGACCATCCTTTAAAACATCTTGGTGAGTTGATGAGGTTGCATCTTGTGTAGCCTCATCCATGTTTGACATCTTTAGGAAACTTATTTTCCTCTTCATCTCTGCATTTGCAACCTCAATCTTTGTTCTCTCCAACTCTTCTGGCAGAGCCTCGCTCTCCTTCTTAGCCTTTTCTAAGGTAAACTCTGTTTGAAATGACACATGTGGTGGGAGATCTTGTTGAGTGAAATAGGGAGTCACCTTATCATTTATTTTAATCCCCTTGACCTTTTTCTTTCCCTTATCCAAGACAGGCTTAAGGTTTGTATTACTTGGTTGAGACTTAACATGATTTGAGGGTTTTGGGACAGCAGGTTTGGGTTGGACATCAATGTGGCCTACTAGGTTTTCTTTAGACACATGCTTTGTTTCCTTATTAGCAATCTTTTGTATAACCAGACCCTCAACACTTGGTTTAGGTTCTTCTTGGTTTAGAAACTTCATTGTTACCAACTGTCTCGTCAACCTATCCCTTTCAATAATAACATTCCTCAACTCTGCTTCCCTTTCTTTTTCTCTTTTCACCCTGAGCTCAACTTGCTCTTGGATTTCCCACTTCAAGGAATTAATATCTCCAAAAACATCGTCAAGGTCAGGAAAATTCACATCAAATCTCGATGTATCATCTAGATCTATTAAATTGACCCCTTCTAGTACATGTTCAGACAATAAAGGGTTTACATTATTTCCAGTAGGAGGAGGAGGCACATCATTGGTGCATTCTCTATGATGGCTTCGACTTCTACTCCTACCTCTTCTCTTTTCAGCATATTTGACACTAACAGGCCCTTTAATTTTCCATGTCACATCTTCTTGAACTAGTGTATTAAATAATGAATAAAAAAATACACCACCGTCTGACTCAGAATTCTAGACACCTCATCAAGATTCTTAGGGATAGGGTATAAAAGCTTACTCGTACCTTGGTGTACAGAGTTCTGTGATACGAGAGCAGTAGTACTAGATTCTGGTCTTTTCTTTATCTAGTCCTTCTTCTTCACTTTGGAAAGTTCACCTTCCAATTTATGTCCCAATGATTCTTCATGAATGACCTGGTGTTCTTCATTCTTTGTACTAGTCCACAAGTTTTTTCCACTTATAATAAACCTTTCAAAATAAAATGCACACTGGTGTAGAGACTTCAGAGTCACCACCCAATTTTCTTGGGAATACCAAATACCTAAAGACACGCGGTTGAATATAAAAACCTTTGGAACCTCGTACTAACAACACACAAAAGTGCTTTAAAATATAAGTCTTAACGCTTATGAAAATAGAAGAAGTGGACAAACCTAACATAGAATTATAGGCTCAACCTTCAAATCACAGAAACACTATGAGAACTCTATGCAAAATGGACAACCGACACAAATATTAAAATTAGCTCCCCAGTAGAGTCACCATTTTGTTGGTTTGTTTTTTACATTGTAACCAGGTTTGTCTTCTAATCTACCTATGGAATTGCCAATCCCAATAAAAGGTATCTCAAAGGACTTGGACCAACTGATGAGGACTTTAAAAAGCCTCCTACACTTCGGGCTCTGCAAGACCCGGGAGGGTGATCCCCTAATGTGTTTACAACCTCTACACCATTATTATAAACAACATTAACAATACCAGATAATCTCACTTAATAGCCCAACATGATAGGATAGTATCGAATAGAATTGGCTATTCATCAATAATATCAACCATCTAGAGCATGAGATAATTACTACACAATCCACAGTATAAGATAGACATATATTTACAATTTGTAGCAAGCTCTAGGAAAAGACAAACAAATGTTGAATCATATGGGTAATTACAACTTAGATCAGTTCCATTTATCCATTAGAGGAGTCAAATTCATAAGCATGTAGGGGTATATGAAAGATTTAACACATAACATATGAAATCCTTGATGACATTGCATTGTAATCTCATCACTATGTATTCTAACTCAATACTACTTATCAAATCCTTATACAAAACATATCTGCCTATAATCTCATTCAAGCAGTTTAATTAATTCCTTGAATTAAAGCCAAAATAGAATCATACACACCACAACAATGAGATGAATTAAACAACCCTTAGTTATTTTATTCAAAGTTCGGACATGCATGTAAAATGGAGAGACATGAGCTTGGATTTAACATTTCAACTCAAATGCTAGTACTGTTATACAACATTAAATCCCCATGAGCTCAAAACCTGTTACAGAATGACTCAAAGCCTGAATTGCATTTTTCTCTAAAACCATCAAACTTTACAATTTACTATGCAACTTCACCTAGACTCGACCCAAAAATTATCTAATTTGCTAACCTGTACTTCTGGCCTTGAAATCGTTCTTATAGAAAATGAAGGAGCAAACAAGCATTAGGCCAGAAAGTACACATGTCACCAGCCAATTGGCACACCTGGTGATATTCCAAAAATTGTTACAACAACCATCACCTTGGAAATATTCTTGTTCATAATGTCAGCTGAGGAAATTTGATGCAACAACAAAAACCACAAGAAACCCGCATTGAGATTTCCATCAAAGAAAAATTGGAAACCGTTGTAACTGCAGCATCTGATTTACCACCTGTTAGTAGTCCATTCCTTTTACTCAAGTTCGGTGCTGTCACAATAGTGGTTTACAATTCCTGAGAGGAACATATTTTAGCTGAAATCACATATTTTTAGAAAATATAATGATTTAAGCCTTAAAAAGTTCCATTTTAAGGATTCCAATTGAAGAGGGTTTGATCAAACCCCCTTGGATAGAACCTCGCTAGTTTTAAACCATACCTATAAATGTGTCTCCTTTACACCTATCAAAATTCTAATAAAAAATCACTTTTGATTTAGCTTTTGGGGGATCAAATGAATTCATTTAAAATTTATTTCAAATTATTATGGTATTCCGCAGAACAAGCTATCCAATGAATATAATTTTAATATTTTTTGGTTTTGTTATGTATTTATTTTTCAAGTTTTATTAAACATAGGTTTTTCATCGAAAATGAATTTCTTTGTTCTTCACATGTAGAAAAATAAAAGATTATCAAAAAAAAAAAATTTAAAATATGAGTGCACCAGATATTGAAGTCCTTGATCCAACAAAAAATTAAATTAAATTGACATATACAAAAAAGTTACTTGTTATATGGTCTGCATGTCTAAATTGTAATTAGTTTGACTTTGACACTTGATTAAGGAAAAAATATTCAATAAAAACTATCTAACCAAGTGGAAGCACTAGATATCAGAGTTACAAATCTAAATTTGAAAAGAATTAGAATTTTATCCTTCATAGAAAAAAGTTATACATTATACGGGTGTCACTTTTAAAAATGTTGTTTTAAAAAATCAATTTTCGTGGGAGATGGAAAAAGAAGTGCAATTTGATTCCAAAAATTTTGAAAAAAAAAAATTTAGTATCTAGAAACAAAATTTGATGAGACTCTAGTTTGCACCATCTTCAAATTCCTCATGGTTTAGCCACTATAGGTGCCCAAATGTGAAGATTTAGTTAAAAATAATAATTTCAGTGTCCAGTTTGGCCAAAAATTGTAAACCACTATTATGGGATCACCCTCTTTCTCAGTCAAATATTTAGTTACCCATTTCTGGTATTCTTCATTAGTCTTCTAGTCAAAATTAATTACCTCATTCACCTTGGTGCTATAAGGTGTGTATTTTACCGCTACCTAATTTGCATCTCTTTCAAAAAATTCCAAAAATGAGCTGGTACTAATGATTTTATCCATACAAGTCACCAACAAATCATAATCTGAGCCATCACAAATTAATTTAATTTGATCATTGATGACCTCACTTGCTTCATCCTACCATTGCTGGAGTGACCTGATTTTCCTCTACCTGTCAATTATATCAGGTAACAATGTGTTACCCCAATAATTAAAATTCCTCACCAATTCCCTGATCTTCCTGCTCAAATCATCTAGTATGGTTTGAAAACCCTACAATGACTCAACTAATACTTGAGTAGGCTTTAATGATTGGGGCCTATTATTTGTATCAAACCTTGAGGCCTTATACATGACATCTAAATCACTAGCCCTAGGGATCCAATTTTCAATCAATGGTATCACTACCTCCTGATCCCTATCAATATTCTTTATTGCATCTAACAACAAAGAATATAAAGAATGTATAGATAGCAATTTATTATCAACCTTTTCATTTAAATGCCTCAAGATAGTAGTAACAATCTCCTTTTTCCTTGAAAGAGATCCCTCCTCACTTACCTTTAATGATGCCTGTAATTCATCAATTCTTTTGAAGAGCTGCTTCTTTTTAGGATCAACAGAGCACTCTATTTCTTCATCAATTTATTCTAAAGGAGGGGTGAGGGAAATATTTTGATTGGGAGACCCTGGTGTGGAAACAATTGGAGAAGCATGAGGCACTGACCCTATTGTGGAAGGTAATGTACTAGTCCCTGGATCACTTGATGTCTCCCCAATCTGTTTATACCTAATCCTTTCCACCTCAGTCTGCAACTCAACATTCTTTTGCTACATCTTGTTGTATTCCTCAATCAAAAGGTTATACTTCTCCATTAGTCTCTTCTTTTCAGCCTCCTCCCTTTCAACAGTCTTTTGGGCCAATTTGGCCACATTCACAGTCAAATTAGTGGCCTTGGTGGTTGAGGTCTCTAAAGCTCTCTTTATTATTAATCCTCCTCTGAAATTTGGATTAATATCTATAACATTCGGATTTCTTCCTTGAGGGGCCAGTGCCCAAATTGTCAAAGTTTCATATTCCTCACTGAAGGTGGAATCTTGCAATGCCGCCTTGACTTCCTCTTCAGAGTCTTGCAAGGGATGCTTGGACTTTAGAATAGCATTAAATGGTACATCTACAATGTCCCATTCAGGCAGAATCAACACACCAGCTTGACTCACCAGTTTTCTTCCTTCTTCAGGAGTGATTCTCTTGAATTCTTCCATTAATTCAGCTTTTACTTCCTTATCATTCTCCTGGTTTGACCTGTTAGGTCTTAGTTCTCTTCTCCTCTTACATTTATCTTGATATTCTTCAAATTTCATCCTCCATAACAATTGCAAGAATACAAGATTTTTTACAAATGTATTGTCATCTAGAAACTCCTTGCATGCTTCCATTCTTACATCTTGTACACTTTTTCCTTTCATATCTAAATCAGATAAAGCCAATTTAGTTGGCCTAGGGGGGGGAGGCATACCAACCTGCATGTCATGATCAGTAACAACAATTTCATCCATTAGACCCTCATGTGGTTGATCAATTTTTTGCCTCTTAGGGCTTGGCTCAGATGGTGGTGATGAGGGACTATCTTCTGGTGATGATTCTAAATCAATGATTTTGATTGCCCTATGCACTTTGAATTTTGGACCTGGTTGTGAAGGCACCTTCATTATTTGCTTTTATTTTTTGTCCACTTCTTCTTCATCACTATTGTCATCCTTTTTCCTCCTGTAAATGGGCCACCTTTCTATAGGCTAGTATGCTGGCATTGTTTCAATTGGTCTAGCACCTTGTGCCTAAACAGCCAGACTCAGTTCTAAATTTATCTTTTTGGTCCTCAATGTGCCCATAATTTCCTTGAAGTTATCCATTAGAAAGTCAATTTTCTTATGGTATGGATTGAACTCCGACAATGGATTATACTTCGAATCCATTTTGTGCACAATATCTAATAGCTTATCATAAGCTATCCATTTCTCCTTGTTCAACTCCTGCTTATTTAGGTCAAACTCATTTCTAATCAGGTCCTTAGGAAAGTTGAACTCATGCACAAACTTTCTAGCCTTTATTATTTGTCTAAAAAGGGCAAAGAAACCCTCAGGATCATGTTGCCACTTTGGACCACACCTAAAATGGTAATTATCAAAGAATTTCTCAAAATGCACCCAACCTCCCTTTGAAAATGCATAATCAGACACCACTCTATAATCAAGGAAAAATGTTTCCTTACCCCTCCCAATGAGGTTGTCCTCATGGATACAACCTATTTTCCACATAACTTCTGTGAACCCCACTCTTGGTGGCACATTGTACGACAGTATATGAGGGGTTCCCTGAAAACCATACAGCCTCAAAATAGTGCTAACTGGATATGGGATAATGACACCCCAGTTATGGCAGACTCTTAATTCTGGCTTCCTCCCCTTTGGCTTGAGGAAATTGCCTTATTTCTATTTTTTCTGAGAAAAAGTCAGCATTCTTGAACAAGAACATATGCATCAGCATATAATACCAGAGGAATTGAGTGCCAGTATAATTTTTCTACAACTTTGACTGCCCTTCATGTATCCTCTCAACCAAGAAAGAAGCAAAGTCATATGTCACAGAGAAGTTAGGGTGTTGTATTTGCACCCCCATGAGCATGTATGGAATGGGCATCACCACACTAGGACTGAAACCCAAAATCTGACACAATGAATAGAAATTGGCCAAGAAATGATTTGCAAAACTGTTTAATCTGAAAGGTGCCTGCTCATTGGGGCTAATATGAAATCTTGAACCTCCTGCCCTAGCCAGATGAGGTGGAAGCAACTTAGCTCTAAAAAAGAGACTTCAACTTTGCATATTCCTACTTCATTTCCTCAAGATTGATAAGAACCAAGTCTTCACTCGGTTCACTCAAGTCAAAAATCTGTTGGATATCATCTCTGTTAATCCTCAGCAGAACCCCTCCATCATTATCTCTGATTACTCATGTGACAGGATCATATCTTGTAGCCACTGCCCTAAGCAGGTCTACATCAGGGAACACATTTGGTACCACCAGCTTCCCCATATCATACATCTAGCCATTTGAAAAAGGGTGAGGCATATTCCTCTATCCATACCACAATCTGAACATTTCCAAACCTGTGAGGGGAACCCTAGCATCAACTATGTTGGAGAAATTATATACTAACCCTTCCCCCAGGATTTTCCCTCACATCAGAACTAATCCCTTCTTTCTATCATTCGTTGACAAGGGCAATTGATCTAGGAAATCATCATACAAGTTTCTTCTTAAATAGTCAATTTGGCCAGAATGTTGCTTGGGTGGTGCCATCTCAAACAAACTAGGGCCTCTTTCAAACGTTACACTTCAAATAGCTAGGACTAACCAAAGATAGAAAATTATAGAACAAAATACTACAATTTCTCACAACTATAATTAAACTATAGCCCTAACACGTTTATCAACAAGCTCAATGACAAGCACAACAAATCTTTTCCCAAATTCCTCTGAAACTGCTCCGCAAAATACTTGAATGCCTTGTGATACAAATAAAATAGGAGAATTGATTTTATTTCGATCAAATCATGCCAATAAGTGTGTCATCCGCCATTAAAGCTCACTCACGCACTGCATGAACGCCTCCAACCATATTTGATGCAGATTTAAATTCTAGTCTTTGATCCTTCAGTTATATCGAATCATCGAATGACCATCTTCAAAACAAGCTAACACAATCGCCAACGTGGGAATAAGGGGCCCACCATACCATATGTTTCCAAGGAAGCCCACATGGTGGTCACCTTTGATATTGCAATCAGTAAAGATCCTGCAATTTTGGATCACGCGATGGCGGGCAACCATAGATCTTGGGCATCAGTGATCTTGTTCCTTCAACATAGTTGCCAGCCTTATCATTAACCGTCGAGCAGCTTTTTTGTCAAGATTATAACATATCCGTTGATTTAAAACATGTGCATCTCAAGAACACTTTAGTAACCTGTCTTTTAATGTATTAAGTCTTGATTAATTTACCACATTATTTCCTTTATTCTTTTGGCTTCATCAGATGAGACATGTGGTGCTCGCCCATGATATCACGATCAGTAAAAACCCTGTAACTTCTGATCATGCAATGGCAGGCAACCGTTGAGATCTGATGATAATTGATCGACTGTCAACCAAACCTATCTCCTTCGGCCTCACCAGATGAGACACGTGGTGCCCGCCTGTGATATTGCGATCAACCAAAGTAGTGTGGTGGGGTCATCGCGGGATGGCGAGGAACGGCTAAGATCAGATGGTCATTGATCAACAGTCACACGAATTTTATCCTTCTGCAAAATAAAACAGTTATTAATAATACAAGGGGACATCACTAGGTAGATGGTAAACAATGACGTAAGTTGTTTTTAAAAGATGAAACACAGGGCCAACCAAGACTTAGGAAAATAAAACCCTGCGGAGGAAAGAAAAATTTAAAACAAAGGGACTCAGCCTAGACGGAATGATAGGACATAAGTCATTTTAAAACCATCAAAAGTAACAGCGAAATAGATCCCAACCAAGGCATAAAATAAACACAAGGGTTTTACATGTAAGAAAAGCTAAAACCCCCAACCCGAGGAAAATTTTGACACCATGAAAGACTAACACCAGGTAGGGCAGGAATGGAACACAAGGAGCAAAAATATGAAGTTCCATCAGTATCATTGGGACCACCTCAAGAGTCTTGTTGATGATAATATGCTACATCATTTTGACATGGGTCCACCCTTCCAACCCGCTACCATGTAATTCACGAAAAGGATGTGAATTACATGACCAATCGTTAATTTCCATTTGTCTATTCACATCACTATCATGTTAGGTCCCACATGTCACCCAACTTCCATCGTCCCATTGTTGAGACTTATTATCATTTCCCATCGATAGCCTGTAATCACTTTGATGCATGTGATATTGTTTTATCGTTGGAACTTTCTCCCCTGTCCTACCGATACACCCAAATCCTCTCGATGTCATTTGTTAACTTCCTTATGAACATCGGGTTGTTGCTGAGACATCAAATGTCATCCTATCAACCACTTAGTCCCACGCTGATGAACCCCCATTTCACTCTTCCATCATCGGGTCATCACTGGGACATAGAATAGGGTCCTGCCGAAATGTTAACCTCCCACCGCTGACATACATATTGCCAAATCCTAAAGATATATCAGCCCATCATTGGGACATCAGATGTTTTCCTTCCAAAAAGTAACCCTCCTGCCAATGTAACTCACACACTTCTCACTTATTGAACTGTCATTGGTATGTCGTTGGGACCAAAAGAGGCGTCCCACCGATAAGCCAAAGTCTTGCCAATGAACATGATCAACCCTTATTGAGTGGAATAACACAGATCGATACATGATTTCTCTCAGACCCTGGATGCTCCTGCGTCAATTTCAAATAAAATAATTCAATATCAAAGTTGAATCAAATTAAAATAATATTATGATTGTCTTACAACTTGTTCCAAAAAAAAATTGCATCATATTTATGATCCAAGATAGGCTCATCAAATCTACTTCATTAATATAAGAAATTACAAAATATGTGTATTATTTGAAGGGAGAAGGGCCATTATATTTTTGTCTTATATTCACTAAATTATGCTTCTTATTACTACTACAAGACATTTCACATCTACAATTCCAATACTACTCTCTTTTATAAGAAATCATGAATTTAGATAATCTTTGGATACAAAATCTTATATGTCAAATTGAAAATACTTTTATAAATTTAGATAAATTAGATTCTAACTTTATTTAATAAATAATTTGTTAATTTAAAATATAATTTACTTATAGGAAAAAATTTCAATTCCAAGAAAACCATCAATATTCAAGCATAATTCAATTAAAATACCATATCTTATTTTCATGTACATTCATTTACTAAAACCTTTATATTATAATATATTCTTTATAATTTATTTTAAAATAAAATATAAAACTCTTTCTCTATAAATTTTAGTGAAGTATTTTTTATTTCAAAACACAAATTATAAGGATTAGATATATTAAGACATTCTATTTTGAGAAATTCTTCTATCCAAACTTTTTCATTTAATTATTTAATAAAAACAATAAAATTTTCATTCTAATTTACTTTTTCTATTTTTTAAAAAGTATTAATTTTCACTGACATATTAATTAGTTTATTTAAATATTATTCTATAAATATATTACTTAAATACGCATTATTAATTTAATTAATTCATTTGTGTACATCTCTTCACAAAATTAGATCATATGTTTGTTGTATTTTAAATATCAAGACAGTTCACTTTCTTTAATAATAGTTCTTTTTAAACATCACATGGACTCCAAGTATCTTAATAGTATTATTAGATAATCATAATAATTAATTATTATTTAATTAAAATGTGGTATAGGGCACCATAGCTTTTAATATGAAAATGTTGCAAATGTTGAGTTATTGTTTAGTTTTGTGTATTTTTTATGTAATAAGGTCTTTAAGACCATGAATAAGGATATTGAATTTTAGTTAGGTCATTGGGAGTCAATTTTGGTTAATATTGTGAAAATGGCAAAAAGTTGTAAAAAGTTGTTATGCAACTTTGCATTTTTTGCATTTGGAGGAAGTTGAATAGTTAGAAGTTAAAAAGGTAGTTGTAGTAGGTTATTTGTGGTTGGAAAAGCATAAATACATCATGTAATGGTTGAACCAAAGTTCTGGTGGTGATTTTTGGAAAGTTGAACATCAATAAAGCTTATTTTCTACATTTTCTCATTGTAATTTGCTGCTACAACAACTTGTACATTTTTCTACGACATGGGAGTGATTATTTATGCATTGTTATTGATGAGGCATTGAATATTATTTCATTTAAATCTAGTCTCATTGTTTTTCATTGGGTTTTGAGCATTTTAGAGCAATTTTGCTAAAACTGGTCTGAAACCCTTTTTTAACTACCTTGAAGGCAAGAAAAATGTAAAACCCACCATTCCACCAGTGAGATCTCATGAAACTTGGTGAAATGGATGGGGTTAAGGTTTTTTTGGTGTCTACAATGTTTCAAGAGTAGGGGAAGGCGTTGTAAGCAAGTTTGTTGATGCTCTAGGCTAAAATTCTCGTGATTTTGGGAAAAGAATGTGCATAGGAGTTAGGGTTTGGAAAAAAGCTCTTGGGAAATTATTGGTGATGATTTAAAATGTTAGGTAATACCTTATTTAACATGTCTTAGCCATTGGTATGAAGAAATTGAGTTTGGTTTTTCAAAACCTTGTTGGGAGTCATTCAAACAAGCCTAATTAGTCCTTTTCAAAGTGTAGCAACAATTTTTTGGCTTTGTCATTCCAAAACAACCACCCCTAATTTTTGGATATGTTGTAAAAGGGATTAATGGATATCCAAAACAGGTTTTAGGTTTTGGGTTGGAAGTCTTATCTGAAAGTTATGGATAAAATACCCTATTTGTTGTGCTACAAGGCATTGTGTCAAGTTGTGAAGGAAATCATTGTGTTTGAGGTGTTATGAATTTGTTAAGGGTTTGATTGAGTTGGTTTGTTTTTTTCCTACCTTGATCTGCATCAAATTGGTATCAAAGCATAGGTCTGATCTGAAGAAGGGATAGAAAGTGTGAAACAAGAAGGGGGTATGTGCAGGATCATCATGGAAAAAACAGGCCCTTAAGTGGCAAAAAAATAAAAAAAAAGCAAAGTTAGGCAACTTGACATAAAAATTTGAATAAGTTATCTATATTATTTCAAAAATATGTAAGAATAGAATGGTAAATTGAATTTAGTTTCTAAACTAATAGGTTTGTTTAAAACAAAAATCTATTTGGTGAAAATTTGAAATTTCAATGCAGTGAGTACTTAAATTTTAGGGAAAAAATAAGGTGTTTGTTTGACCACCCTAACCACAATAAAATGATAATATTTTTAATAAGATTTTAGATATAAGTAGAGGACTCATGTCTCGATGTGATTCATATTTTTTGTAATTTTTTTCCAAGTAAATAATTAATTATGAATTTTTTATTACAACTTTTAAAAATTATAAAAAAATTGTATGTCTAACCACCTTAACTTGGTAAAAAATTCATGAAATTCAATTTTTTATTTTTTTAATCCTATAGTATGTGAAACATAGAATGTGACACATATTTTGGATTCAAAAAATGTGATACCATTTGAAAGCTATATATGTTTTTCAATTAGACTATCAATTAGGAGTTTAGTTGTAATTTGAATAGAAAATGAATAATAATTACTTATTAAATTCAAATTAAAGCATAATTTATATTGGTGGAAAGCTAAGAATCTCCTTTAAAAACTTTTTTGTTTCATCAATTTTGGGTAAAAATAAGTCGTCAGCCACATACCCATCATATTGCCATTTTTTGGTCCATCATGATCCTACACATACCCAAGGAAAGTGTGAAGCAAAAAGTGAAAAAAATGCCTCTAAAAGGGAAAACCATTGCTAGAGAAGTGAATGAGTTGAAGGAAAATCATGCTAGAGAGATTAGAGATTTGAAGGAGAGGCTTGCTACTCTGGAAACAAGTCAGAAAAGAGGTATGGTCATGGGTGATGAGAGTGACACCGAAGAGGAAGAAGAAGAGACTGAAGAAGAAGAGAAAGATGAATTGGATTATGATGATCAGAGGATGGCTAAGTTGCAGAGAGTAGTCAAGGAGGATAAACCCAACGTGAGGATTGATGTACCCAAGTATGGAGGTAATTTGAATGATGAAGAAATTTTGGATTGGATTGAAACACTTGACAATTATTTTAAGTGTAAAGATGTATTTGAGGAGAAAAAGGTGAAGATAGCAAAAACAAAGTTGAAGGGTCATGCACTATTGTGGTGGGATTATGAGCAATCTAAAAGGAGAAAGAGAGGTAAGTCAAAAAGTGTTTCTTGGGATAGAATGGTGGCTAGACTTAAGGGTAAGTTTTTACCATCTTATTATGCAGTTCAAATGTTTAAGAAACTTCAAGGTTTGAAGCAAAAATAAATGGATATCAAATCCTATACTGAAGAATTTTATAAGTTGAGTATAAGGGCAAGTCACATGGAGGATGAAGTGGAGAAGGTGGCTAGATATTTGAGTGGATTGAGATACAACATCCAATATGACTTAACTTTGGAAAATCCAAGAATGGTTGAGGAGTGCTATCGAATGGCAATAAGGGCTGGAGAAAAAATAAAGAGAAGGAAAGACAAAAAAACTAGGGGCAGAGACAACACTTCTAGAGGAAGAGGTTCATTTTCTAATCTAAGAAAATCATATGAAAGTTAAGAAGATACAAGCAAGGACAAAAAACAAGTTGCTAATGTAAGAGGTGGATTTAGAGGTGGTAGATCAAGCTTTAGAGGGATATTTGGAGTTCAAGGAAGAGGCTCACAAGGATTCACACGAAGGTGCTATCAATGCAAAAAATCTGGACACCAAGCATGGCAGTGCAATGAAGGTCAAACCTATAGTTCACATGGAGGTGAAAGAAGGAATCAATTGGTGCAAGAAGATGACAATGAGAGTGTAAACTCTCCATCATAACATGTTGCTTCTGAAGTTGGAGAATCACTAATGGTAAGAACACTCATCAAAGAATCAATGGAGAAGGAGCCATCACAAAGAAGGATACTCTTCAAAACAACTTGCAAGTGCATGGGTAAGGTATGTAAGGTTGTAATTAATTTAGGAATCGCACATATCATGGTTTCTAATGAGATGGTTTAGAAACTTCATTTGCCTATGATACCACATGATACTCCTTATCAAAGTTTCTTGGTTGAATGAGGGATAATTTGTTTTGGTTAATGAGAAAGCTTGGGTGGAGTTAAATATATGGGGGTATAAGGATAGAATTCTATGTGATGTGTTACCTATGGATGTGTGTCATTTGCTACTAGGGAGGCCTTGGCAATTTGATAGGCATGTTGTGTATTATGATAGGAAAAATACTTATGAGATAAGCAAAGATGGAATCTCTTTTACTTTGACACCCTTGAAAGAAGATGATAAAGGAGAAACTAAGCAAGCTAATATAATGATGGTTGGTAGAAAATATTTCATAAAGGTAGAGGAAGAAAAGCACTTGGATTTTGCAGCCACCACTAAACATGAAGATACTAACACAATAGACTTGAAGAATGGTTTGAATTTTAAGGGAAGTGATATTGAGTTAGTGTCAAAATCTGATTTGTGGAAGGTCAAGGATGAATTGACTTTGGGGATTCAGGAAGGACTTGAGAAGTGTGTTGATATGAGGATAAGAGAGGTGATTCATTCCATGTTTTCAAAGGAGGATAGTAGTAATTAAAATTCTTTCATATTAGAGGTTGGTAAACTTGAGCAAGCAATAGACATTGGGGTAGAATATTAGATGAAAGAGATGGAAAGGAAGAGTGAAGGGATCAAAGATAAGTTGCAAAGGAAAAAGAGCAAGGTTAAGCACACAATAGGAGTGAACATGAAGGAGATTCATTGCAAGAATGGAAGAGGTATGGTAATGGGTAAATAGGTAGGTTTAACACCATTATCAAGTAAGGAACAGGTCAGGGAGCATCCATCAAGCAACCCTCAGTAGTTGGAGCATAACTTAAGTGGAAAAGAGTTCAAGAATGCAAACAAAAATGCTAATTTTCAATACTTGATTCATTGGAAGGGATTTCCTAATGGAGTAAGCACTTGGAGGTTAGATAATATCATGTAAAAACATGAATTTTCTACTGCTACATAGTCCTCAAGGGGACTTGATTTCCTTTTGCCCGAGGAGTATGGTGCAGGGCACCATAGCTTTTAATATGAAAATGTTGCAAATGTTGGGTTATTATTTAGTTTTGTGTATTTTTGATGTAATAAGGTTTTTAAGACCATGAATAAGGTCATTGAATGTCAGTTAGGTTGTTGGGAATCAATTTTGGTTAATATTGTGAAAATGGCAAAAAGTTGTAAAATGTTGTTATGCAACTTTGCATTTTTTGCATTTGGAGGAAGTTGAATAGTTAGAAGTTAAAAAGGTAGTTGTAGTAGGTTGGTTTTGGTTGGAAAAGCATAAATACATCATGTAATGGTTGAACCAAAGTTCTGGTGGTGATTTTTGGAAAGTTGAACATCAATAAAGCTTGTTTTCTACATTTTCTCATTGTAATTTGCTGCTTCAACAACTTGTACATTTTGCTATGGCTTGGGAGTGATTATTTATGCATTGGGATTGATGATGCATTGAATATTATTTCATTTTCATTTTAGAGCAATTTTTCTAAATTCGGTCTGAAACCCTTATTTATTTTCCTTGAAGGCAACAAAAATGTAAAACCCACCATTCCATCAGTGAAATCTCATGAAACTTCATGGAATGGATGGGGTTAGGGTTTTTTTGGTGTCTAAAATGTTTTAGGAGTAGGGGAAGGTATTGTGAGCAAGTTTGTTGATGCCCTAGGCCAAAATTCTAATGATTTTGGGCAAAGAATGTGCATAGGAGTTAGGGTTTGGCAAAAATCTCTTGGGAAATTGTTGGTGATGATTGGAAATGTTAGGGAATACCTTATTTAACACATCTAAGTGATTGGTATGAAGATTTTGGGTCTGATTTTTGAAAACCTTGTTGGGTGTCATTCAAACAAGCCTAATTAGGCCTTTTCAAAGTGTAGCAGCAATTTTTGGCTTTGTCGTTCCAAAACAACCACCCCTAATTTTTGGATATGTTAAAAAGGGTTTAATGGGTATCCAAAATAGGTTTTAGGTTGTGGGTTGGAGGTATTATCTGAAATTTATGGCTAAAATACCATGTTTGTTGTGCTTCAAGGCATAATGTCAAGTTGTGAAGGAAATCATTGTGTTTGAGGTGTTATGACTTTTTCAAGGGTTTGATTGAGTTGGTTTGTGTTTTCCTACACTGTTCTACATCAAAATGTTATGTCAAATAAGTGAATTGATTAAATAACAAGCATTAAAGGAATACACACAATCAACAATCTCATATAACAAAGTCCATTAAAAAGTTATAATAATTAGTCGATAGGCTTCTCCTCTAGACTTGCAAGTCCAAAATTGATCATTTCTCATGCCTGAAAACATGATTTACTCACCATTTAACCAATGTTTAGTTGCTTGAAAACAAATTTCAGCTACTCATAAATCAACTTCCATTTAATAGTAAATTGTTTCAAAATATCATGTAAAATCTAAAAAAACCAAAATAAAATAAAACCCAATTTTTGTAAAGGAAAAATCTAAATTTATCTAAGTGGAAAAAATCTATAGACGTAATCCTTGAACCTCTTTTAGATGCAAGTGCTAGTCTACATACAAAATACACAAAATGAAAAAAGTAATAGGGGAGATGTCACAATATCCGCCAGGGCTAACTTCGTGCAACCAGTTTGTGGAATTGACAATTTTTTTTATGGGTTTTATTCACTCATGAGTTAATAGCTAATAGCTATTGTTTTTTCTTGTGGGAAATTTGGTCAAATGTGAGAGTGTTCAATATGTGCACAAGGGTAAAAAAATTTACCTTTTAGAGGTGTCCACTTGCCGCCACCTAACATCCCAATTGTCACCTGTTATAACCACCATTTTTTTGTTTTTAAAAATCCTAATTGTGTCACTATTAACATGCAATTATAATAATTTTATCATTCAAATATGCTCAAAAGTGAATGGGTCTAATTCAGGGTTAATGTTGGAGGTTTATTTTCATGCCCATTATAATCTGTATCTACACATTAAGCGACAAACTTTAACACTGGACACCACCACACATTCACCCCATTTAATCTCCACTTCGATTTTGATGATGGCTTATTTCCCATGGTCTTGTATTGTAAAAAATACATTTTCATCATTTCACCACATTTGTTGTAAGGTTCTCGACGACGATGGAAGGTTCTCGATGGTGATGGCTACTCTCCATGGGTTGAGGTAACAATGAACATTATTCTCCTTTCAAAATGAAAACAATGGTACTTGTGAATCATAAATTTTATTCTACATCTTTGTGGACCCATGAAGGGTTTATTCGCTGATTGATTAATGATTACTACTTGTTTTACCTAGAAAATCATTCCTATTCAAGGCCTTTTAACCATGTGTTATTTGAGTTTGTTGGGTCTAGTGGTGGATTATTTCCCATAGTTTTTTGGGGTAAAATGATTATTTCCTACTCTCCATTTTACTGTGCGCTCATGGTCTAGTAAACCCTTCAATGTTTCATGATTTTTTCTTCTAAAATGATGAGGAATCTCATGGGTTTGACCACATGTATGCATCAATAATGTATTTTTCTGCTTCAACCTTTTTCTTAATAGCCCATTTGTTTTTTGCCATATATTTGTAAGCCCTTACTTATTTTTTTTGAAATATGTGTGCTTAAGGAATTAATCTCATGAAACCCTTGCCAAGTTTTTCAAAATATATCTAAAAACCCATTTCTATATTCGTGTGACTAAGGAATTATTATCATGAAACCCTTTCTTACTTTTTTGGGAATATTTCTAAAAACCCAAGTCTGTAATCATTTTATCTTTGTTGAAATTTCTATCATATGGTTGTCAAATACAACATAGCTTCCTTCATTTACTCTAAATTTTTTTAGTAATTATTGTTAAATGTTTTACCTGTGTTGAAATATCAATACTTTGTATCATATATTCTTTACTTCACAACTTATATTTTTATTAACTATGCAAATTCTACATTCTACTTATAGTTATTTTCATGAACTGTGCATTTAACAGTTATATTTATGCAATGCCTTTTTATTTGTTATAAGTAAATGAGGGTCTTTTTTGGTAAAGGGTTATTCCTTACAAACCCCATTTACAAATTCAATAATTTGTGTGTTCATTTACTATTTTTGGTTATTTCTCAAGGTTTATATTTTACATTAACTTTTACCACCTTGATTGCTACCTAATTGATGATCATACCATATGTCTGCAAAAAATAATGCATCTATCTACTTAGACCTTTTTTTTAATAACCCATGTGTATTCGTCTGGATTCATATAATTGTATTCTTAATGTCTTAGGATTGTGTTCTCAGCTGAATACAATAGAATACATCTTAATTTTGGAACTACTATATATATATATATATATGCATGTATACATTTAAAAATGTAAAGTGTGTATGAATGTGTATATATTCCAACTGAATACAATATAAAATATTTTCATTTTCGGTTATTTCTTAGGGTTTGTATTTGTCATTTACTTCATAAAAGGCTCCTTTATATTTTTTATCGCTTGTTCATTCAAAAAATCAATATAAGCATGTAGAATCATTTGTTAGACTCTTTTATATTCAAAATAAATGTATACATCAACTTGCATTTTCATTATATATATATGTGTGTGTGTATCCTTTGGTTGTCCAATACAACACAATAGCATTCATTTACTATAAAATGTGTTAGTAATTATTATTTGCAGCTATCTTGTAGTTCAAGTTTTGTAAATTATATATTTTATTGTATATTAAAAAATAGTTTTTTGGTGATTTAATGTTTGAATTTTGCAGTTCAAATTATAACTCGAGTTTTATATATTACATATATTTTATCATATGTCATATTTTGTAATCTGATAAATATAACAGTGAAGATGAAAAAGTAGAAATGTTAATAACCTTGTAGCAATAGCAATTTATAAAAGTTTTTTAATATATACTTGATAAATTTTTAATATATTTTTATGTGTAAACAACAATCTCTAAATATATTTTTATTATTCTATATATATATTTAAAACAACAATATACACTATATATTTTTAAGTAAATCCAACAGAATTTTAGAATGAAAACAGAGTATTTGAAAATAGGCACAAAGCTTCCTTCAATGTTGATTAACGAAGTAAGTTATCACTAGAGGGTTTGTCAACTGAAGTTTGGTAAAATACATTTGGAGATATTAAAAGAAATATAATTTCTACAGTTCATAATATTAGCTTGAATATTTGTGAATTGGATTATGTAGTTTTTTAATTTATATTTCAATCACATTGCATGATCTATCATCAAAAATATATTTAAACATACAAAATCTTTCTACCAATGTTATTGGGATGACTCATTTTAAAAAACATTATTAATATGTTAGTTTATTTGAACTAAGATGCATATACTATGGTTTTTGAGCTTCTCAATATGAAATTATAAATTATAAAAGTTGATTGATGATTGTATGCTCTTCCAAGTTATGTGGGAGTTGGGTATTACCAACACCAAAGATTTAAAAACATTGAAGAAACCTTTCCTTTGCATTAAGTAGATTTAAAATTTATTTTCAATTTGACTCTAATTAACACTTTTATCAGCACACAATCAACACATAGTTCCTTTGGTAGTCAGACTGTATGTAGTGTTCAATATACCTGAACTAAATTTATGGTCTTTTCTCAGTCCATCTACTTTGGAGAAGATTGTATGAGTTTTGAATTGGACGTTTTATGATCCTTCTTACTTTTGTCACATTGATTTATGTTTCTAATATATTTATTTTACAAAAGGTGTGACTGCTGAAACCATTAAGGTCCTTAGAGTATGATATCATCCTTATCTAAAAGATACTATAAAATACAGCTAGGCTAGTTACACAAGAATGCAAGTAATCAATATTTAGTCCCCTTTCCCTACTAAATAGTCCTTATAGATTTTTTTTTGAAAAAGATATTATTTAATGAAGTTTGTTAATTCTCTATGGAGTTCATGTTATGTATTGTGAGTCAGTGCACAAATAAACCGCCTCTCACTTTTTTTTTGACAAAAATGAAGATTTTTGTGTTCTTTATTTTTTGACAACAAAATTCACTAGTATGTCATAAAAGTGTATACTTAAACATGTAATTTAATTATATATGTATGTATACACATGTATATATATGTATATATATGTGCATGTATATATATATCTATATATATCTATATATATGTATGTATACATACATACATACATACATACATACATACATATATATATGTATGTGTGTGTGTGTGTGTCTAAATATATGTGTGTGTGTGCATATAATCAGTCCTAAGCTTTGAATAGTTCAATACCTTTGAAATGGTTAAGCTTTCATCTTCATATGTATGACCACATATAAAGATATTTGTATGTATATATACATACATACATAAATATGTATATATGTATGTATGCATGCATGTATGTATCTATCTATGTATACATATGTATATGAATCTTTCCACTATATACGAATATGTGAAGTTTAAATTGGCAACTGAACACAAAATAATGTTTTACATTATGACATTTATTCCATACACTCCCAACATCTTCAAATGCAAAGACTTGACATTCTTCCAATTCTTTGGTATCACCATAATATTATGCTTCTTCTTCTTCTTAAAAAAAGGTCTTCCCCAAATCATGTAGGCAATAATGGAATCATAGATCAATCATCCATCAACATATCATAAGACCCACAAAGCTTCGTCTTGGCCTCAAATATCATATCATAAGTATTAAGCTTTGAATTCTTCAATAACTTTGAAATGGGTAAGCTTTTTTCTTCATATGTATGACCAAATTTTCAAATGCAAAGGCTTGACATTCTACCAATTCTTTGGTATCATCATAATAGGATGCTTCTTCTTCTTAAAAAACATCATCCCCAAATCATCTAGGCAATAAATGGAATCATAGATCGATCATCCATCAACATATCATAAGACCCACAAACCTTCATCTTGGCCTCAAATGGCATATAATTAGTCTTAAGCCTTGAATGCTTCAATACCTTTGAAATGGGTAAGCTTTTGTCTTCATATTAATATTTATGTATGTATGTATACAGATATACATACATATATATATACATATATATACATATATATGTATGTATGCATGTATGTATATAGATGTATACATATGTATATGAATCTATCTAGATGTCTGAATATATGGGTATGTGCAGGATCATCATGGAAAAAATAGGGCCTTAAGTGGCAAAAAATTCAAAAAAATCAGAGTTAGGCAACTTGACGTAAAAGTTTGAATAAGTTATCTATATTATTTCAAAAATATGTAAGAATAGAATCTATAGCAAATTGAATGTAGTTTCTAAACTACTAGGTTTATTTTATTTTTTTTTAAATCTATTTGGTGAAAATTTGAAATTCCAATGTAGTAGCATTTAGGGAAAAATAAAGAAGTGGTGTTTGTCTAACCATCCTAACCACAATAAAATGATAATATTTTTTTATAATATTTTAGATATAAGTAGAGGACTCATGTCGATGTGATGCATATTTTTTTGTAATTTTTTCCAAGTAAATAATTAATTATGATTTTTAATTACAACTTTTAAAAATATAAAAACTTCATTATGTCGACCACCATAACTTGGTCAAAACTTCATGATTTTTTTTTTTAATCCTATAGTATGTGAAGCATAGAATGTGACACATGTTTTGGATTCAAAAAATTTGATACCGTTTGAAAGCTATAGATGTTTTTCAATCAGCCTATCAATTAGGACTTTAGTCGTAATTCAAGTAGAAAATAAATAATAATTATTTATTAAATTCAAAGTAAAGCATAATTTATATTGGTGGAAAGCTGAGAATCTCCTTTAAAAACCCTTTTCATTTCATTAATTTTGGGTTAAAAAAAGTTGCAACCACATACCCTACACATACCCATCATATAGCCATTTTTTGGCCCATCATGATCCTGCACATACCCATATGAAGTTTCAATTGGCAACTAATCCACCACTGGAACCAACATACCTATTAATTGGAGTGAATGCGTAGTGGTCTCTAGTGTTAAGGCTTGGTGATTAATCTCTAGATGCAGACTATTATGATTGCTAATGTAAACCTCCAACGTTAACCTGTGAATTTGACCCATTCAATTTTGAGCATATATGAATGATAAAATTGTTATAATTGCACCCTAATATTGACATAATTATGGCCTTTTTTAAATATTAATCGATGGTTATAGCAAAAGGCTATTGGATCTTTTATATTTTGCAAAGTATATGTATGTATAGGTTTCTATGGATGTATGCATGTATGCTTATGTTTTTATGAATGTATGCATACATACAAACATGTAGAAAAAAATATATATTATATAAGGATCAACAAATAAACATCAAATCCAAATTATATACAGAATTTTCAGTCAATTCACCTTTAAAAAACCTATGAAATGGCAACTACAAATTCTTGGATCATCCCCAAACAAATTCAAATTTGAAACACAACAACCAAATTGAATGTATTGAATTGTCATATTGGAATTACTAACTAAGAGGGAAAGTATCCAGTGACATTCATAATTATTCTCCTTTGCTAATATCCTCCCCATACTACAAAGCATTGATTTGCATCCTTTGCACATTCCTCATATATCCAAGGATGATGAGAATTGTTGAATATAACTTAAAATGCCTTATTTCTAGGGCCCATCTTTTTCATATTTTCATTGGTTTGTTCCTCCCTAAGTTGCACTTAAGGGGGGTGTTGGTGTGAATAAGTCTTGTACCTAGTTAATTCCATTACTAGGGACTTGGGGGACTTAATTCACATGTTAAGTTTTCTTAGGATATATGAATTTTCTAGAAGTCTTAGTTGTCTTATCTAGACAAGCCATAGTTGTCTTATCTAGACTTCACATCATCTTAGGTAGTTATGTGTTAGTTGTCTCATGTGATAGGATTAAGACACTTGTCATGATCTTGTCTTATCCTATCTCTCATCCTTGCCTTTATTTAAGCAAGGCATCTCTAGCATATTTTGCATTGCATTATTTTGTAGTAATATTAAATAGTGTATCATATTGCAATTCTTGTTCAATGGAATACCATCTTCCATTGTTTCTTCTTTCTATCTCTTGTGGAGGTTATTTGGTGTTGCAGATTGAAGATCTTGGTTGCTCACTTCAACAACATATCTACAAATTAATGTAATTGAAATTCTAAGTTCTTCAACACATATAATATGAAATCAATCAAATTCTAAATTCGAAATGTAAGTGTGAAATCATAAATGAAAGAATAATGAACATTATAAAAGAACACAATGTCTAGTGGGTCATTGCCAAAGTAAATTCTTGAAAGAATTTACCTAAAATGTTAGCTTACAAATTGACATACTCTACAAACCTCCCAACCATTTGACATGCCTACCACAACAAAAATATATAATTGAACAAACATAAATGAATGATAGTTAATGAAAGAAATAAAATGACATATTAGTTACTGGAGGAACTAGTGTATTATTACATTGAAAGTTAGAGCCATTTGAACAAAAAATCCTTAATTATGTTGTATGTTAACATACACATTGATTGAATTGCTCGCCATGAACAATGTCACACCACCTCTCCTTGTTCTCTTGTGCCTACAAGAAATTTTTTTACAACCGAGGGTAGTAATGAATAAACATCATTGGCCCTTTCCAATAATGCATGTACAACAACACATAATTAAACAAGTTCAACATCTTAATATTTCCATATGGAAAACATAAATATATATATGTGTGTGTGTGTGTGTGTGTGTGTGTGTGTGTGTGAATAGAATTGTATACCATATGAGGTACCCATGTACAAAAGAAAAAACTCTCACAAGGAGAGAAAAGGAGAAAAACCCTCTCAAAGAAAAATCCTCTCCAAAAGAGAGAAAAAGATGCAAAGAAAGATGAAAAACTAAAGAAGGAAAGAGGACTCTTCAAGACCCCCCAAGGACAACCTACTTCACCCCAAGCATCGATCGCAACTGAATATAGTGAGGTGAAGCCAAAGGTTTAGTGAAGATGTCTTGTAACCTTCTAATCTATAGGAAAATACTCCAAGTTGAGAACACCATCTTGGATGAGCTGCCTGATGAAGTGCATGTGGATCTCAATATGTTTAGTATGTTGATGCTCCATTGGGTTTTGATACATATGTATGGAACTCTAGTTGCTACACCAGAGAGTAGTGGGCTGAGTGGATGGGAATCCAAACTCAGTCATCAATTGACGAAGCCACATAACCTCTTGACTAGCCAAACTGCACCTTGATACTTAGCCTTTATCGATGATAATGTAATAACAGTCTACTTCTTGCATGACCATGCAATCAGACTAGAACCAAGGCAAAAAATAAAGCCATAAGTAGACTTCCAATCATTGATATCACCAGCCCAATCTGAGTCAGTGAAACCCACTATCTGAGATGCACCTGATGTGTAATAAATGCCAAAATGAGTAGTACCCTAAATGTATCTCAAGATATGTTTGGTGGCCTTCTAATGAATCTCACGAGGCTCCTATGAGAAGTGAGAGACGATTCCAACTACAAAGGAAATATCATGATGACTATGTGTCAAGTACAAAAGACTACCAACCAACTTCTGATACAAGGTAGGATCAAAGTTATAGGAGTAGTGCAACTAGTAGACAATACAACACCTAACCGAAATGGAGTGGGGGAAAGCTTGGAATCAGCCATGCCAAACCTCTTCAAAGAAAATCAAGAGCATACTTCTACTAGAAAATAAAGATCCCCTTAGAAGTCTAATGAACCTGAAGACCAAGGAAGTAATGCAAAAGACCAAGGTTGGTCATATCAAATTGCTCCATCAATGCTCGCTATTTACTTTGAATCATGGAAGTAGAACTCCCAGTGAGAATCAAATCATCCATGTAGAGCACAAGTATGAGTAGATCTTATCCATGTCTTTGAGTATAAACTATGGGATTTTAATGGAAGTGAATGTATCCTAAAGCAAGCAAGAAACTATCCATCTTCTC
This sequence comes from Sequoia sempervirens, assembly GCA_007258455.2. Taxonomy (NCBI): domain Eukaryota; kingdom Viridiplantae; phylum Streptophyta; class Pinopsida; order Cupressales; family Cupressaceae; genus Sequoia; species Sequoia sempervirens. The sequence continues at coordinate 157,913 of VDFB02042437.1, forward strand.
ATACCAAGCCCGAGGGGCTTGTTTGAGACCATACAAAGAACAACGAAGCCTACAAACAAGTGAATATTCCTACACAAAACTTGGCGGATACTCCATATAGATCTCCTCATCAAGATCCCCATGCAAGAAGGCACTCTTCACATCCATTTGATACACTAACCATCCCTGAGATGCAGCTATAGCAAGGGCAAGGAAAATAGGATCAAACATCATGTTGGAAATGAACCTCTCATGTGTCAGGATCAAACAATCTATATGCCTTCACATCCTCACAATAGCCAACAAATATGTACCTGTAAGATAGAAAATTGTCATCACTAGGGTTTAGGACCTAGGACAACAAACATTCTATACTCCACATTCAAGGAAACCCTAGAGATCCCAATCTAATGAAGAAAGGGGAAAGAGATATTACAATAGGTTTGTCCTAGGGTATGATTAATGATGAAATGAGGGGTTCACCACCAAGCTAGGGCTTGGAAAGACTATTTGAAATGAAATAGCTAATGCATAAACCTAATGCAATGCAAGATTTCACTAAATGACCTAAAAATGCATGTAAAACATAACAAAAAGTTGCAAGATAAAAGGTGTGCACCTAGAAATCTAAAGATGATTGGATGAAGCTCTGAAATGCTAAAAAACACTAATTTTAATGTTGACTAGGACTCATATGCCAGACAAGGTGATTTAGTCCCAGATCTGAGTTTCTGTGTAGAAACTAAAATCTGGCAAATGGGTTTTTGAAACTGCAAAAACTTGGGAAATGACCTAAACTGAGAATCATACGCCAGAACTGGCATATTAGTCTAGTTAGGGTTTTTTGAAGCTTCAAAATTTTTAGAGTGTGATCTTCAATGCCTGCTTTTTCCTTTCCAATTGATTTTCAGATCTGAAACCCTAATTTTTAGCCTATAGATAACTTTTTGTGAAGATAGCAACCTTGCAAATGAGGGGAAAACTCCAACAACTTTCTCCAAGCTTGTAACCTAGTCTTCAAGTGATCTTCAAGCTCCAAGACACCTATATCTACAATAACACATGTAGATAGAGGGAAACTTGTTGATTTGTTAGTAAATGGGGGTTTTCCTTGGTCAAACCCCTTTAAATTAATCAAACCAAATGATGAGAGAATGAAATAAGGATATGAAACATGAAACATGAAGAATGATACCTTGAGTAATTTCTCATAACATGAATCAACAATCTAACATGAAGTGTCCATGTAGAATGTAGATCTTGATCTTGAAAATAAGCGTAGAACACTACTTGATCTTGGATCTTCAATGCCAAATCACAACACTAGTTCAACAAAATGCTTGAAGCCTTATGATCTTGACATGGTGATGGATCTTGAATTTCTACAATAATTGATGAAGTATTTTTCCCTTGAATTCCTTAGAAATGATCTTGAATGCTTTCTTGATGATCTTGTAAAGTCTTGGAATGCTTAACTCTTTTTTGCGTGACTTGATATCTTGAATGATTATTGAAATAGTGATTTGATACCTCATTTATATAGGAAATCCATATAATATCCCTTTTATTAGATCCCACATGCCGACATTCATGAAATTTGAACTTAAAACCTATATTTTCTTGCTCAAAACCCTAAAAAATTGGCCAAATGGGACTCCTACGCCGTACCTAGCATATGGCTCCCACCTGACTGGGACTCATACCCATAGGGTGGCATATGGGTCCCATAGGGCCTTTTTAGGTGGCAAAAGTGTCGAGGTGTTAAGAAATTAAGTTTATTTATTGATATTATTAGGATTTTGATTGAAATATGCTTTGGGATGCATAATATAGGGTCTTAGGGGCCTATTAATGATGATATTAAGGTCAAAATGCAAGAGGGATCAAAATTCAATGTGAAAGTGTAAACAAATATACTTTACAACATCAAATTAAGGTAAAAATAGGTTTTTTAGCTTAAAGGGGCCTAAATCCAATGTGAATGTGTAGAACACATTACAACACTAGATTAAGGCAGCATTAAGTTCAAGGGACCTAAATTTAATGTGAAGGTGTAAATAAATAGACTTTACAACATTAAATCAAGGAAAAGTTAGGTTTATTTAGCTTAAACGAGCCCTAAATCCAATGTGAATGTGGAAAACATAGTACAACACTATATTAAGGTGACCTTAAGTTCATTTAACATTATCTATTCCTAAATTAGGCAAAGAATTGTACCATTTCCAAGGGCATACAATTTTTGTTATTGCAATACCACTGACTCTTCTTCTCCATTGATTTACACCAACCATCTAGAATGAATTCCCAAGCCTCACTACCGAATACTCTGAAGAATGATACATTAGGCTTGTGATGAGACCAAGCCTCCTCAGGAGTCATATTCTGCACTGCTTTATGGGGCATACAGTTCTGAATATAATTGGAACAATTGATAGAGCTTCAAACCAAAATGCTGGAGCCATGGACCTAGAATGAATCATACAATTGGCCATCTCCTTGAGAGTCCAATTATTTCTCTCTACCACACCATTATGTTGAGGAGTGTAAGCAACTGTGTGCTAATAAGGAATACCATGCTCACTACAAAATTCCTGAAACGCCTAATTGACATACCCAGGCCCTATTATTTGTGCATATCTGTCAAAGAGAAAAAACTAACTACTTCTCCACAAATTTTTTCAAGGTCTTGAAGATGGTGAGAACCTCACTCTTGAGCTTCAAAAAGTAGACCCATGTGCAGTGAGAAAAATAATCAATGAATGTGAGCACATACTTAGCCCCTAAAAGAAGAGTTGGGAATGAAATGATATCACTATAGACCAACTCAATGGGTGTGGTTAAATCTGTAGCTTGACCCTTGAGAAAAGGATCTTGATGTTTCTTTCCAAGAACATAACCTTGAAAAACACCATCCATGCAAGAGATCTTTGGAATACCAACCACTAAGTTATGTGCTTGCATTTGCTGAAGATATCTATAGTTCAAGCGCCCAAATCTTTCATGCAAAATCTTGCTCATAGAATCAACATGAGAAACAAAACATGAACTCGATGAAGAATCAAAGCCATCAAACTAATACAAATGGTTCTCATGATCATCTATCCCTGTAGCAACAACCTTCTTAGGATCCTGCAACTGTCTAATAGTCACATTCTATGGAGTAAACTCAACTGACTTCCCATCTCCAGAATGACTAATCTAATATATGGAAAGTAGATTCATTAAAATATCAAGAATAAGAAGAACATCCTCAATGCACCCATCTAGCATCTGAATAGAGCCTGTCCCCAAAACTGGAATCTGTGAAGAGTTCCCAACTACAATCTGAGAAGTAGAAGTATGAACAATGGAATCATGAAGATCACATGAATTGGTCATGTGATGTGAAGTGCCTGAATCTAGAATCCAACAATCTAAAGATGAATTAATGACCCATGCTGAAAAATATTTCCCTTTACCCATGGAAGATGTCTTAGGCACTAAAATTTTGTGTTTCATCATAGCTTCCTCCAAGGCCTCTAATCTCTTAAAAAAATGAGCCGCATCATGCCTAGTTTTTCCATAAAATGAACAAGGAGATCTCCTTTCTTTTTCTTGGACTTGGAAGAAGAATTTCCAAAGGTAGAAGAAGAAGGAGATGAGGTGGACTTATTGTTCTTCTACTTCGGTTTGGAGGGAGTCTCACTACCTAAAGATGATTATTTCTTGGGCTTCTTCTTATTCTTTCCTTTACCCTAGGGTGATTGAGCCATTAGAGCATGATTCTTAGAACTAGGTAGTGCATCCAAGTGAATCAACTTGGCCTCCTCCCTAGTAAGATGCTCAAAAAACAACTCCAATGAAGGAATTTCATAATATTTCCTCATGGCATCCATAGTTGAGTAGAAAGTAAAAGAAAACACTTGATAAGGGCCTCTTAACTTAGATAGAATCAAGAAGATGCATTCATCACTATATTTAACAAGCCCACACCCTTTTAATTGTGACAAAATCAACTTGAATTGTGTATGGAAATATTGAATTGAAGGAAATGCATTTAGAGAGAGTGATTGTAGATCCACTTGAGGTTGCAAGAATCTGAACTAATTACTTTTACTATACAATTCTTCAAGTTTATCCCAAATATTCTTAGGTGTTTTACACTTCAAAATATGAAACAAGTTATCAGATATAGGTAAGCCAATGAGCCCAATGCTTCATCCATTTTACATCTATGGAAAAAAATTCATAATCCCTTGTGAAATCAAGTTGTTCTACATCTAAAATTTTCCATAGACCCTTATATTGTAATAATTGAGTCATTTTTAGCTTCCATGTATAATAATTGTGTGGAGTGAGTGGTTCAATTTTCCTTAAATCTTCCATGAACACTAAACATAAAAGATAATGTGGCACTTAAATTGTGCCTTTCACCCCCCAGAATGAATTAAAACTCAATTTGAAACCCCCCAAAAAATTACAATGAAGAATTTTTACAATTTGTACAAGTAACAAGCTCAAATCAACCATTTATAACACATAATGATTTTTACAATTTTTAGAAAAAAAGATTGCCAAAACTAAAAAATAAGGTTACAAATAGATTCCTTGTGATTTTTTGAGAAATTTCAATTTTTTTTTTCAAAAATTCAACTTCATATGCAAAATTTATGCCAATTACAAGCAATAAATTCACCTATACCTTTGGGCTGAAAAACTAGCATAAAATAGAAAAATCTGAAAAAACCACCTGCACCACTGCAAAGTTTGTTGAACTAGCTTTTGGATTGTTGAGGATGGCCACCAAACCTAGGAGCACCAACTACAAATAATACCTTCACAAATATGAGAGAAGATCAGGTCTCTTTCACTAGGAAATATGGAAAATGTATTGAGATCTGATGATTTACATATTGTACAATGTGCCTTATAAAGGCAAGAAAAATAGGTATCGGGTAAACAACCACCCAGAATGGAAATAAACTAATCAAAATAATTTACCCTAAGATAAAACTTAAATACAGTAACACCCCCCCTTAAGTGAAAACTTAGGGAGAATGAAAATGCAAAAATGCAATATGGGTCCCGGCTACAAAACCATTTTAGGTACCCATTTACAATGTAATCTCTCACAACTAGAGAAAAGGAGAAAAACCCTATGGGAAGAAACCCCTCTCCAAAATAGAGAAAAGAGAAAAAAAATGATGCATGGATGGAGGACTTAATCACACCCCCCAAGGACTACATACATCATATGTATACAATCAATGACCCCCCATAAGAGGGAAAACATGAGATATAACAACCCCCCCATAATCAAGAAGCTCTGATACCGATGAAGTATGCCTGAGAAAAAAAGGTGATCCAATACCTGCAAGCAACACCTTTTCTCTTAGGAAGAAACAAGTCCACTAGATGATGAAGAAGCCACTCCATATCCAACTAAAGAGAGAAAGGAAATCTCCACACAAAATAATTCACCACATAATCATGATAAAAAATAACCAAAAAATGTGACAAATCAAATGAAAGTGAAGGCTCAACAAAGTCAACCTCCAAAGATAATCCAAATGTATCAACTACCATTCTGCAACTTTCATCAAACAGGAGAGAAATCCCCTCAATTGTATCTCTGAAATCTACAAGATGAGACTCCACAAACAAATCTAAGATGCCTGCCAAATACTCATCCAATAAAACTAGATTTGAGGGATCAAAAATATCCTACTGTGCTAAAAGATCATCCTCTGAAACAACAGGAGATGTATCAATAGGAGTCCGAAGAACTCCAAAATTCAAATGACCTATCTCCCATGATAAATTGTTGTCAACACTGGCAAGTGGGGTGCGAGGAACATAATCATCATCATCAACAAAGTGAGAGAATGTATACAGACAAGATTCATGATCAACATTACCAAGTATAATGATTTTTCTAGTACCAACCTCTCTGATGAAAACATAATTCGTAGTGATTTCCACAATCTTCGGTACTTCCCCATGGAAGATATGATAGATGGATAAGAGATTTGTGTGCAACTCAGGTATACACAATACATCCCTAAAACAACCATCACCTATCTCAACATTTCCTACCCTTGCAACATCCAAAAGCTTATTATCTCCTAACAAATTTTTGAAAGTATCAACAGGATGAAGACCCATAAAAGGATAGGTACTAGAATTCATGTGGTGAGATGCTCCAAAATCTAAGAACCATTTTTCATGACCAGAATATGATACATAAGTCACCAATGCATGTCCTTTACCCATGTAGTGTTTATCTCCTTTACCACTCGCAACCCCTGCATTCCTAGACTGTGTAGGGTTGGATGATGATGGAGATGAAGATGTAGAGGCTATAAAAGGAGGAGTTACAAATGAGGGCAATGGGATATTGTTTTTCTAAAGAAGGTGTGAGAGCTCATCAATCTTCTTCATATAGCAATGATGTTCATCATGCCCTTTCTTTTTTCAATATAAACACCTAATTTTCTCCTTCTTGGGTTTGTCCTCTTTTGAAGAGGTGGAAGTCTCAGTTGAATATGTTTTAGGTTTAGGATTTTTCTTCCATTTAGGGTATGTGTAGGATCATCATGGAAAAAATAGGCCCTTAAGTGGTGAAAAATTTAGAAAAATCAGAGTTAGGCAACTTGACGTAAAAATTTGAATAAGTTATCTATATTATTAAAAAAATATGTAAGAATAGAATCTATAGAAAATTGAATGTAGTTTCTAAACTATTGGGTTTAAATTTATAAAAAAAAATCTATTTGGTGAAAATTTGAAATTTCAATGCAGTAGTACTTAAATTTCAGGGAAAAAATAAGTAGGTGTCTGTCTGACCACCCTAACCACAATAAAATGATAATATTTTTTAATAATATTTTAGATATAAGTAGAGGACACATGTCTCGATGTGATGTATATTTTTTTGTAATTTTTTTCCAAGTAAATAATTAATTATGAATTTTTTATTACAACTTTTAAAAAATATAAAAACTCGTATGTCTGACCACCTTAACTTGGTCAAAACTGAACATGAAATTCAATTTTTTTTAATCCTATAGTATGTGAAACATAGAATCTAACGCATGTTTCGGATTCAAAAAGTGTGATACCATTTGAAAGCTATAGATGTTTTTCAATCAGCCTATCAATAAGGACTTTAGTTGTAATTCAAATAGAAAATGAATAATAATTATTTATTAAATTAAAAGTAAAGCATAATTTATATTGGTGGAAAGCTAAGAATCTCCTTTAAAAACCCTTTTTGTTTAATCAATTTTGGGTTAAAAAAAAGTCGTTAGCCACATACCCTACACATACCCATCATATCACCACTTTTTGGCCCATCATGATCCTACACATACCTTTACTCTTAGATTCTTGGACAGCCAATGCATGATTTGTACGAACCCCCTCCAACTAGACAAGTTTTGCTTGTTCTCTTGTCAACCGCTCACAAAATGTTTCAAAAGAAGGCAATTGGAATGTACTACCCAAAGCATCCATTGTGGAATAAAAGGTAGAAGAAAACACAACAAATGGGCCTCTCAACTTGGACAAAATCAAGAAAATAGACTCCTTATCAGTTTTGCTCTTCCCACATCCTACTAGTTGTGACCTTACTAATTTTAATTTCACTAGAAATTCATCAATAGAGGGAAATACCTCAGGGGTGAGAGAGGTTAATTTAGCCTCCAATTACAAGGCATGAAACTCACTAACCTAACCAAACAAGTTATGTAACTTATCCCATGTATTTCCTTGGGTGTATCCAAATCATCAATATGAAAGAGGAGACTATCAAAAACATTCAATTTCATTAAACCAATAGCTTGGTCACACTTATTTTTATAGGAAAATATTTCAAGTTCCTTGGTAAGGGTGGGTCGGACATTACTCAATGTAGACCACAAACCCTGAGACTAAAGCAATCTATGCATTTTCATTTTCCAGGTATGGTAATTATGGGAAGTTAACAATTCAATAGTTCCAGGAGTATTCGTGACCAAGGTTTCCACCAAAAAACAACCAAACTGAAAAATGCCTCCAATAAAGTAGCCTCTTGAATTTAAATTTTCACCACTTTTCCAAAATTACTCCAAGAAAAGAGCTGATTATTTGAAACTGGAAAAAAAAATTGAGCAAAATAGAGGCACCTTGATGTTAGTTTGTAGGTGATTCTCACACCAAATCAATTAGCAAGCCTCCACACAAAGCACATAATCACGAGCCTCTTCAATTCCTGTGAGTCTTACTCACACCAACCATTCACACCGCAGTATTATTTAAAAAGAAAAACTATCCTCCACACAACCAATGTGGGATAAAATTTCCCTCAAAACTAGCAACAGGGGCCCACTCCACTTCAAAAAAGCCCTAAATTGAAATATTTGGGGAAAAATTTATATTTTATAAAGTTTGAAAAAAAATATATGCCACCTAAATTGTGTCTAGCCAAGAATTTGAAATGCCAGTCAAGAACATAGCCTCTAATTAACAATTGTGAAGGAAATTGTAGTCTCCAATCAAGAAATCATGCTAGACTCAAGCAAATTTGTGGCCTGTAGTCTTCCAAATGGGGCTCCTCTCTCTGTCGCCTTCAAAAGGGATGCACCAGCCAAAGAGAACATACACCCATCTAGGAAACAAAGAATTTGGGCTTCCTCTCTCCAAAATTCCTTCAGAGAACAAATTGAAATGCGGGTCTGTGAGAAAGATTAACGCCTGCATGGGGAAATTTCTAGTTCCACCAACAAGGATTCATAGCCACCAATAGATTCAAGCCTCCAAATGAAGGAAATTTGGGCCTCCAAAGAGATTTTGTGCCCTCCAATCAACAGGAAAAGTTAGGCTAAAAAACATGTGAGGGCCTCTTCTCTGCAATTCACTACCACCAGACAAAGAAATCATGAACCTCAAGATGTGCAGGCAGAGAATGAAATAATCGAAAAAAGGCATAATGAGGTAATTTTGAAATTTACAAAATTTCAAATGCAGAATAAAAACGATCTCAAAGCTGATGAAAACTCTCAATGACAGAAGGATGGCAAAGTGGTATGCTCTAATACCATGTTCAGGATAGCCACAAAACCCAAGAGCACCAACTGCAAATAATACCTTCACAAATATGAGAGAAGCTCTGGGCTCTTTCACTAGGAAATATGGAAAATGTATTGGGATTTGATGATTTACATATTGTACAATGTGCCTTATAAAGATAAAAAAAATAGGTATCGGGTAAACAACCACCCAGTATGGGAAAAAATTGATCAAAATAATTTACCCTAAGATAAAACTCAAATACACTAACATCGACAATATCTTGTTTTCAAAAATATGACACCATCTACAAAATTGAAAGAAAACCCTAGAAAAGGGACTTTTAACACTAACCAGGAGAAAAATTATGCTAAACAGGAGCTAAAGTATAGCCCTTAGGGGCTATCCATCAGTTGCCAATATGGCCAAGTGTTGGAGAGTGAAAAAAAATCTAGGCGGTTACCTTAACTGCTAGCAGTTTGCATCACTTGGCCACATTTGGTGATCTTCTCAGGTGGTTAGCTCTAACCAACCACTTCAAAAAATGTTGCAGTTACTAAAAATGTTGGGCAGTTTTGTTTGCTAACTATGTGGCTTGATTGTGTAGGAAGTTTAAGCTCCCACAGGCGGCTTGTAAGCTACTGACTACAGCATCAATTAGCACTATCTACAGATAGTGCTTATAAGTGTTGCAGTCAGTGCTTTATGTAAGAACTGTGAGAGCTTAATAAAGCGCTGAGCAATTTTATTTTATTTTATTTTATTTTAATTTTTTTAAGGACCACCAAAAAAATGCCAAAAATAATTTTCTTTGCAAATTTTTAATTTTGACAATGTACCTACATGCCCTGGAGTGTTGTACAGCCCTTCGAGTAAAATTTTTTTGGCCCAAATTCAAATTTTTCCAAATATAGTCGAATTATATATCAAAATTCTTGCAAATGGCCACCTGGATGCAATGATAAGGTTATTTTTTGCCAAAAATGCTCCTATAAAAAGTTGTTAACCAAATCTGAGCTTCAAACCCTTGTTTGGCAAAAATGCAAATGGTATCCAAATTGAGTGAAACAAAAACCAAATATGACTTTCTCAAGCCTCCTAGATGCAATGGGACAACCTAAAATACTGCCACTATAGCTAAAAGTGTAGCAATCACCAGATCTCACCAAAATTCATACATGCAATATAGGATTTTTTTTTTTTGCAAACCCTTTCTGATTCTCAAGTTTGTATTGAAACACAAGAGAAGAGAATATGGGAAATTTGCAAGATCATATAAGAAATTGAAATCACAATAGAAAACTTGATGGTAGAAAATCTCTAATGAAAAAAATGGAAGGGGCTTGCAAGATTCTAAGCTCTGATACCATGTTGAAGTGAGAAACTAAGATCTTTAATTTGCAACACCAAATAACCTCCATAAGAGATAGAGAGAAGCAACAATGGAAGATGTTATTCCACCAAACGAGAATTGCAATATGATACAATATGCAATATTACTACAATACAATGCAATGAAAAATATGCTAGAGATGCCTTGCTTATAAAGGCAAAGATGAGAGATATGATAAGACAAGATCATGACAAGTGTCTTAATCCTATCACATCAGAAAACTAACACATAACTACCTAGGATGATGTGAAGTCTAGATAAGACAACTATGACTTGGCTAGATAAGACAACTAAGACTTCTAAAAAATGAATATATCCCAAGTAAACTTAACATGTGAATTAAGTCCCTCAAGTCCCTAGTAAAGGAATTAACTAGGTACAAGACTTATTCACACCAACATATGATGCATCTATAGCATTATGAAACCATATGCTCTTTTCTTTTACACTTGCATTTACAAATACACATTTATATGCATACATATATTTTTCTTTATTGAGATGTTGCATTTAGTGTTCTAGTAGAGCATCTAGTCATTACATTTGCATTTATATTTTCAAATTCATATACATACAAATATATATGTACATGCATACATACATAGATATGTGTGTGTGTGTGTGTGTGTGTGTGTGTGTGAATATTTTAGTGCAATTATAACAATTTCATTATTCATAAATGCTCAAAAGTGAATGGGTAAAATTCAAGGGTTAATGTTGGAGTTTCAAGTTAGCAGTCATAATAGTCCAGAATTGCACATTTTTTTCCAAGGCTCAACACTGGACACCATTATGCATTTGATCCAATTACTACTTTATGTACTACCTCTTCATCACCATGTTTGCATGAAATAACATTACAAAATTATTACACAATACTTGAAATATATATAGAAATAACATGTTAGGAACAAACTTGAAATATATATTGAAAGTTGTGAAATTCATATACTATAAAGTTGGACAACATGATTAAAACAAAGTTGTAAAAAAGATAGTAGCACACAATGAAAGTTGTATTATTAAGAAATTTCTAAGTATCATGTACCTAGAAATATGTGGTCTACTTATATAAATACACACACACATATATTCCAGTGTATTCAATTGGCAACCCAAACCCGACACATTCATACAAAGTGGACAAACCTTAACTATATTATTTAGTGTTCATACACACACACACACACGGGCTACTAAGAAAAAGGTCCAAGTAGACAAATACATTATTTTTTGTAGACATGTGGTCGAACCTGCGAGATGCCTCATCATTTTATCAGACAAAATCATGAAACCGTTCACAGTTTATCAGATTGTGAGCATGTGGTAAAATGGAGAGTAGGGAATAATCATTTTACGCCAAAAAATCATGGGAAATAATTCAATTTGGTGGTTGTGTTTCAAATTTGAATTTATTTGGGGAAGATCTGATTATTTGAATTTGTAGTTGTCAGTTACATAAGTTTTTTTTTTATGGTGAATTGACTAAATTCTATATTATATTTGAATTTGATGTTTATTTGGGGAGCCTTACACCAATATTTGTTTGTGCAAGTACCTATAGGAAATGGAGTTAATACATGTAGCTGACATATAGAGTGTTGAAGAATGTGGATTTGAAATCCCATAGAGTTGATAGGAGTTTGTGATTATGTCATGTGAAGCACCATTAAGTGTGCATGAGTATTTATTAATATAATATGTATTGAGGGTGACACCTTTTGCAAGTGGGGATATTTGTAACAAAAAAGTTTTCAATAAATTGTAAATGAGATTTTTTGTGTGCAACTAGACTTGTATTATAAATGCAAATGCATGTGTAGTTGACTACCTACACTGGTGAGTTACACATTGTGTTATGAACAACCATTGGTGTTTTTGCAACTTTTTATTTGATAAAATAAATCTTTTTACTAGGTCAAAGTGATTTTCTTTTGGGGAGGGGGAGAGGGCGGCAGAGAGTTCAAGTGAGCATGGAATGAGTGGTAATTGGATGGGGTACGGTAACTAGGACATCTCCCCTATCAAGTACAAGTCCCCACACTAAAAAAAAGTGACCCCACCCTACAAAAAAACAACAAATAAATTAAACATCTACAAAAATCAAAATAAAAAATAAGATTAGTTTAATATTAATAACCACAAAAGAACCATTTAGTAATCTTAATCTCTCTTAAGTAGGATTAATATCCACCATTAGGTTAGAACAAGCTAGGCGATAGCTCTCCCAGGCAAATCAATAATGGAGAATCTAAGATTGTAGTTATGGACAATGAAGAAATGACAGATAGGACATCGACTTCAAATTCATTATGGGTAGCTTCTACTGAAAGGACTTCATTTATGTACAGCCCCCCACTCTCGCCCTATGACGGTAGATAAAAGCTTACCAGTACCTTTCATCAATAATGATTTGAATATGGATTACAATCACAAAAGCTTATGAATACCTTCCTTCCATCAATAGCTCTCCAAGATTCATGGAGACGTTCTATATTATCTGCATGATCCACTGACTAAATTATATTTGCCAATACCTTACAAATATTAACATCATCTCTTATCGTAAGAAAATAGAGATGTACGAACCACTGTTAACCTTTCACCAATGGAAGAGATGGTTGTAAAAGTTAGTGGGTCTTAGAGCTTTCAACTGTTTGTCTTGACTGAAGTGTTAACTTTTCTTGTAATAAAGATGGAGAAGGTGAAGGAGCCATTTGAAATCTTCAGGAAAGAAGCAATCAAAAACTTCCAAAGTGGTTAGTAATTCTGTTCCAATCGCCAACAACACGTCCAATGGAAGTGGTGTTGTTCGCGATTGCAAGAGAATTACTGAGCATATTGCAAACATTTCTCAGGGAGTTTGAAATGCTTGGGTGCAAATGGATTATTGTCTCTAACATAGCCATTACCTTATTCCCTGGCAAGAGCAAGTCAAGAATAAATAGCTTATTTCCTTTCTCATTCTGTGGATGGATCGACTTCTTATCACTGTAAGTATCTTTCTTCTATTTAAACAGTTTTGATTATTTAATCTTTTATTAAGATTAATTCTATGCGTACCAACTACAACTATTTTTATTAATTTATTAGATTCTCTCTTTTAACTCTTTTCAAGGCAGTTTATATAATCTTGAACAGTTTATATGGAGGTGATTTAGTTTTAGAATTTGGAACTTGTCATTGTTCAAGTCAGGATTGTAAAGACCTAATAATTTATTGAAATATAATGAAGGGGATGGATATGAAATTAGTACAATGATTAATATTAAAATTAAGGGGAGTGATAGTCTAATAGAAGAACCTTGTTATGAAATAACTTGCACAATAGAAGAATATGATATGAAATATGCTACAAATACTTGATAATAACTGAGAATAACAAGCCACTTCGAGGGGGAAAACCTAAAAATATCTCTAATGAGAACACACTTCACACTTGATGATGAAATAAGACTCATAACCTCCTATATATACCTATTTATGCCAAGGATATCACCTAGGCCAACTTAGACACACCTATATAAGATTTAGGCCGACCTAAACAACTAAATAACAATATACTAATGATAATATGACTTAATAGAGAGTTAAGATAGCCACAAGCTGACTATTCATAACCCGATGTACAATAATATTAAGGGCGTAGCATGCCCCCTTCTTCAAAGAAGCATTGTCCTCAATGCTAATCAAGTTTGGGAACTTTTGAATGAACTCCTCATCTTCCCACGTGGCATCTTCAACTGGTAACTTCTTCCATTGGATGAGATACTCAATGATAGTTCTATTCCTCAGCTTCTTTGTGCATGTTTGACAAATGCACTCTGGTTCCAAAATGATTCTTCCTTCTTCATCCAACTTGGGAAGTGTTGTTTGACTGGGAATATTATGCCCAATTACCTTCTTCAAACAGGAAACATGAAAAACTGGATGTATCTTTGTTGTTGGTGGTAACTCAAGCTTGTAGGCAACACTACCGATCTTCTGCATGATTTGGTATGGACCGTAATACTTTGGAGACAACTTATTATTATTTCTTTGTTGCTTTAGTGAGATTTGCTTATAAGGCTGCAATCGCAAGAAGACCCAATCCCCAACTTCAAAACTTCTTTCACTACGATGTTGGTCTACCTATTGTTTCATTCGATTTTGTGCCATGGCTAAATTCTCCTTGAGTCCTAAAAGTACTTTTTGTTGATGAAGCAAGTGGTCTTCTACTACCTGAACTCTTGGGGACACCTTATTTGATGATGTGATGGAAGGAGGATGATATCCATAAAGTGCCAAAAATGGAGACATTTTTGATGAGCTATGAAAAGAAGTGTTATACCACCATTTCGCAAGTGGTAGCCAATCTACCCACTGAGACTATTTCTCTGAAGTGAAACAATGTAGATATCCTTCCAAACACTTATTAACAACCTATGTTTTCCCATCTGATTGAGGGTGGTATGAAGAGCTAAGAGCCAATTGAGTACCCAAACATGAGAATAAATCTTTCCAAAAGTGACTAGTGAAGATAGGATCACGATCACTAACAATAACTTTAGGTGTACCATGTAGCTTTTGGATATTCTCCAAAAAAGCTTTAGCCACTACACTTGCTGTAAAAGGATGTGCTAATGCAATGAAATGTGCATATTTAGTGAGCCGATCAACTACCACCATGATGACATTATGACCTTTAGATTTGGGAAGCCCTGTGATGAAGTCCATGGATACCTCTTCCCAACACTGGCTAGGAATAGATAAGGGTTGCAAGAGACCTAGTGTCTTAATTGTCTCCCCTTTATGCCTTTGACACACCAAACATTCAGCCACAAATTTTTGAACATCACCCTTAAGCCCCTCCCAAAAGAAATCCTGCTTGACTCGATGATATGTCTTCAAAAATCCTGAATGACCACCCACTGGAGACTCATGCAACTCTGTGAGAATCTTGATTTTAAGGTTGGAATTCTTGTAGAGATACAAACGCTCTTTATACCAAAGAGTATCTCCCTTCCAACAAAACTTATCTGAACTACTAGGATCACTTTTTAATTGCTCGATGAGATTACTTGTCGCAACATCATTTTGCCACTCTACTTTGGCTTCCTCCACCCAATTTTCTTGTAATATTGAAAGGGCACACAATAAGGCTTCATCTTTCTCATCCTTCCTTGACAATGCATCTGCGACAATATTTTCTTTCCCTTTCTTATATACAATCTCAAAGTCATATCCTAACATCTTAGTGACCCATTTTTGTTGCTCTTTAGAAGATAGTCGTTGTTCCAAAAAATATTTTAGGCTATCATGATCTGTCTTAACCTTGAAATGTCTACCCAATAGATAAGGCCATTGTTTCACTGCATGGAGTATTGCTAGCATTTCCTTCTCATAAATAGGTTTTAGTTGATTCTTACCTTTTAATTGACGACTCTGAAAAGCAATTGGTCGACCTTCTTGCATGAGCACTGCTCCTATCCCATTTCCAGAAGCATCACATTCCATAATGAATTCCTTGGTGAAGTTAGGAGTGGCAAGTACTGGAGTTGTACACATAGCCTCCTTCAATCTCTCAAATGTTGTATTGGCAGACTCATTCCAATGAAAAGAATCCTTCTTCAATAGAGTGGTGAGAGGTGCTGCTATACTACCATAATTCTTCACAAATCTTCTATAGTACCCTGTCAATCCCAAGAATCCTCTCAGTTTCTTAATGGTTTTTGGAATAGGCCATTCCATGATAGCCTTAATTTTGTTAGGGTCCACCTTTACTCCTTCATGTGAAATTATGTGTCCCAAATACTCCACCTCTGTAAGACCAAAAGCACACTTGGATGGCTTAGCATAGAGTTTATGATCTTCAATTATTTGTAATGCTTGGTCCACATGTTGCAAATGTTCTTCCCAAGTCTTGCTATAAATTAATATATCATCAAAGAATACTAACACAAACTTTCTCAAGAACTTCTTAAAAATGGAATTCATCAAACTTTGGAATGTAGATGGTGCATTGGTAAGACCAAATGGCATCACCAAAAATTCATAATGACCCTCATGAGTCTGAAATGCTATCTTACAAATATATTCCTCCTTAATTGAATTTGGTGATAACCAGATCTAAGATCTAACTTGGTAAAAAACATAGCTCCATTTAATTCATCTAGCAAATCATCAATGACTGGAATTGGAAACTTATCTTTAATGGTGTACATTTTGAGCACTCTATAATCTGGACACATGCACCAAGTATCATCCTTCTTACGTACCATCACCACAGGCGAGGAGTAAGAACTTTGGCTATGCCTGATGATTCCTGCCTCTAGCATATCTTCAACAATCTTTTCTATCTCACTCTTTTGTATGTGTGGATACCTGTAAGGCCTGATGTTCGGTGGTTGGCTCCCTGGGACTAACTGTATGGCATTATCATGATCCCTCTTAGGAGGAAGTCCTTTAGGCATATCTCCAAGAACAACTAAGTGATGATCAATTATAGCTTGCAAATCTGGATGAGTAGGAGTATTAGATTGAGAGACTTCTAATGAACATAGTTGGGCCACAAATCCATCCACTCCTTTCTTAAGAAATTTTTGCATTTGATGAGAGCTTACCATTTGTGGAGATTTTTCCTTCAACCCCCTTAGCTCTACTAGCCTTCCTTCTGATTGAAATCTCATGAATAGTTCTTGGAAGTTCATCTCATTGTTCCTAATGTAGTAAGCCATTGTACTCCCAAAACAATATCTATTGCACCCATGGATATCACATACATTGGGGTATCAAGTTGATAATCTCCCATGGATAATTTAATGCTATGACACTTCCCTGAACAACTAACTGTACCACCATTTGCAATCAAAACTTGAAACTCTGGAGCTGGATATATGAAACAATTTAGACGAGTAGCTAACTTTTTGTTGATGAAATTATGAGTACTACCTGAGTCGATCAACACTGTTACCTTCTGCTTCTTTAGGAACCCCACCACCTTGAGAGTTTGTGGAGCACTGAAACCTAAGAGTGCATGACAAGAAATGATTGGTTGAGAATCATGTGATTCCTCATTTGACTCCCTTTCATCTTCTAGTATGGGTTCCTCCTCTTCTTCCTCATTGGGACCTTCAATATAAAACAATTTCTTTTCACTACATTTATGTCCTCGACTGTATTCTATCACAATTGAAACACAAGCCTTTTTTTTTCTCCTCAATTTGTTGTGGAGTCAACTTAGTAGGTTGTGTTGAATATCCTTTCTCTCTTGTCACATTAGCCCCTTGCTTCTTAGGAATCAAATACTTCTCCTCTACCCTGCGTGCTAAGATAAAAGACTCATTTATGGAACTAGGGCTAAACATGCGTACCTCATGTTGAATGTGATCCTTGAGACCACCCAAGAATAAGTCATTCAAGTTTTCCTCCGTAATTGTATCCACCCTTAAGGATAGATTTTGGAATTGTTGAATATAATCCTTAACTGATCCTGTTTGTTGAAGTTTAGCTAGCTGGCTGAAGAAGTTGTCTGTGACGCTATTGCTATATTGTGCTTGGAGTTCCTCTGTAAAAATTGACCATGAGACGGTGAGCCCCTTTTTACTTCGATGAGTGCAAAGCCAATGATACCAAATGAATTGATCTAGTTCTAGATATAAGGAAGCCATCGTGACCTTTTGTCCATTTGGGATTTGGTGTACTTCAAAAAAATTCTCCATTTGGTTTATCCATGTTAGAGGATCCTTACCATCGAACTTGCGCATATCCACCTTTGGAAATAAATTCCTAGATCCCATAGGAGTACTAAAGCTTGTGTCAGTAGTAGCTGACCTAGAATTTTCACCTTGGCCGCTTGAGAACTCCTTTCTTGATTCCACCTTGTAGGTGCTTAACATGTTTCGTATGTCCGATATATCTCCTCTTAGGTCACACATATTCATCTTAATTGAGGGAATGTCTTCCTTGACCTTATTGATTTCCTCATTATAAGTAATATCCTCAATTGTCTCACCATCCTTATCAGGAGACTTCCCCGGAGTGACATTCTTCTTACCCCTTGTTCCAGGCCCCGGCATGATGGAAACCACTAATGTTGAAATAAATCACACAAATGAAACTTAAATTATCTTAAGTTTTTACTGTAATCTCCTTTATTATGTCTTCAAAAACCCAATAAAAATCAAACTCCAATTCAACAAGATGTGCGAGATATGTAGATTCCAAAAAAATAGTGTAGAAACCCTAATTCTACAATAATTCACTTAATTCTATGCCAATTCTTTTGAAATTTGGACTGTAGCTTCTTTAATATGTTCTTCAAAAACCCTTTAAAAATAAAAAAAAAATTCACAAAATATGAAAGATATGCTCTTCCAAAAATTGCCTCTAAAATTGAGAAAAACCTTGCCTCTATGGTGCCACAATCATGCTCTGATACCACTTGTTATGAAATAACTTGCACAATAGAAGAATATGATATGAAATATGCTACAAATACTTGATAATAACTGAGAATAACAAGCCACTTCGAGGGGGAAAACCTCCAAATGTCTCTAATGAGAACACACTTCACACTTGATGATGAAATAAGACTCACAACCTCCTATATATACCTATTTATGCCAAGGATATCACCTAGGTCGACTTAGACACACCTATATAAGATTTAGGCTGATCTAAACAACTAAATAACAATATACTAATGATAATATGACTTAATAGAGAGTTAAGATAGCCACAAGCCGACTATTCATAACCCGATGTACAATAATATTAAGGGCGTAGCAAACCTAGTTACTTCTCAATGAACGCCTTGAAGGTCTTAAAGTGTGGAAGAAATCACTTTTGTACTTAAGCAAGTACACCCAAGTGTGACAAGAGTAATCATCAATGAAATTGAGTACATACTTGGCCCTTGAAAATGATGAAGTTGGAAATGGCATGAGGTCACTATGAACCAACTCAAGTAAGGTAGTAGTATGATAGGCCTTACCCTTTGGAAAGGGTTTCTGATGATGTTTTCCAAGAATACAACCTTGAAAAAATCCCTCTGTGAAAGATACCTTAGGTATTCTAAGTACCATATTCTTCATACTCAATTGCTCAAGATACCTATAATTGATGTATACAAACCTCTCATTCCAATGTCTTCTCAAAGAGTCAGCATGAGAAATATGTGATGCTTCACAAGATGACTCAAAACCATGAAACATGTACAACTAAGGCCCATGATTAGCTCTACTTGATGCAACAATCCTCTATGGATAGTGTAGTTATAAAATAAATACATCATGTGGTGAAAAATAAACTACCTTTCCATCACCAACATAAAAAATATCTAGTAAACTCAAAGGAGAATAGCTAAAATCCTAGGAACATAGAGAACATACTTAATTATAGCCTCTATCAATTGTATTGTACTTGGCCCCATAACTAGAATCTATGAAGCATTTACCACTAAAATATGAGAAGTATTGCTATTAGAAATATATGTTTGAAGATCTTGTGAGTAAGTCATGTGGTGTGAGGCTCCTAAGTCAACTATTCAACAATCTTTGGATGAATCCAAACCTCCAGTTGCAATGGCATGTCCCTTAGTAGGTTTTAGAAGATCAATATTGTGTCTCTACATGGCCTCTTCCAAAGTTGAAATCCTCTTCTAACAAACTTTTCCATCATGATTCTATAATCCACAAAAAGTATAATGAAGTTTCTTTTTAAACTTGTAAGTCTTCTTTCCTGACTGTGTAGATGATGTGGCTTGTGTGTCAATTAGATTCTTTTGCTTAGATGATGATTCATTTTTTTTAGTCGATTATGCCTTAAGTTTATTATAAGTCTTATTTTCATTTCCCTTAGATGATTGGACAATGAGTGCTTGAATTTTTGAAGAGGTGATAACATCCATATAGATTAGTTTAGATTGTTCTCTTGTAATTTTATCACAAAAATATTCAAAAGATGGCATTACATGTGTTGTTCCAAGAATATCCATGGTAGAGTAAAAGGAAGAAGCAAGTATCTAATAAGGACCTCTTAACTTTGACAAAATCAAGAAGACACACTCTTTATCTATTTTTTACCACAACCTTGTAGTCTAGAAATCAATTATTTAAATTGAGCCAAGAAATAAGAGAAGGTATCTGGAGACAATATTGTTAATTTAACATCTAATTGTAAAAACCTTGAATTCATCAACTTTACCAAAGAGAGAATCAAATTTATCCTACAATTGTTTAGTTGTACAATAGAAATGTGAAATTGCAAATTATAAGAAACAAGATGACCTATGATTCCCATTGCTTCATCTAACTTATTCTCATAACTTAATTTTTCAAACTTCCTAGTAAATTAAATTTTTTGTCTAGTAACCATTTTCCATAGTCCCTTAGATTGAAGTAGCTATTGTACTTTTACTTTCCAAGTTGAAAATTATGTGGAGTTAACAAATTGATTTTAGAATCCATGATGCACACACAAGGAACATGAATTGTGCCTTAGCAAACCCCCCAAAATTATATAATATTTCATTATAGACCCCCCTGAAAGATACAAAACAAGAATTACAAGCCTATGTCAAGTTTGGAAGCCAAATCATTCATTTATAACTCATGGAGATTTTTATAAATAGTGAAAAATGGGATTTACTAAAATATAATTTGATTACAAATTTGGAATCCTTATGAAATTGTGATAAAATTTCAAAAAAAATTGTGAATATTCAATAAATGGGGTGAAAGTTATGTCCCATAAATTACACAAATTACACAAATTTTTTGAGGGTTAAAAACAGATTGAAAATTACAATTTTGAAAACATCTTGACGTCAAAAGCTCAGAAAGAGCTTTCTGATGACTATTAACACTTCAAATTTGACTCTTTGTTTGCAAATTGTGCAAAAATGAAAAGAAAACCCTTACAAGCTCTTTGATTTAATGACAACCACTTTTACAAATTTAAAATCACTAACTATTCAAATTTATGTGTTATCAATGTAGATAATAAATGATCTACATACGATAAATTCTACCAAGTGTTTTAAACATCTAAGAGAATAAGAGTGCCAAACAGATGCAAAGAGTGAGAAGGAGATCGATGAGATTGATGTGCCAAAGTGGAGGAATGTATTCAAATACAATTTTGCTACCTTGAGATCTACTCTCATAGAGATAAATCTACTGCCTAGAGGAGTAGAGAGGCTATGTGCATAGGAGTCCATTATGGATGAAACCAAGCCGAGTCAAAGGCATGCTTGGTGTGTAGTGTGGCACCCAAAAAAGAGTCGCATGAGGAGTGCTAATAGAGTGTAGGGCAATAGAAATGCCTCCAAGTTCAAATGAAAAGGCTGCACCTATGATGCCACTTCTTATAGTTTACAACCCTTTGAGTAAGTTCGTCAAATCCCCTTTTTCAAGCTTGGAGTTTGTAGGAGAAATATTGCAGTGAAAGATTTGTAGTGCCCCTCACAACACAATCACAACTCGGCCCTCAACCATGGGAAGGTGTGACACAAAAAAAAATTACGCTCTCACCATTCACACACACAACTTAACAATTTTATAGATCACAAGTTCCACTCGATTTCACACTACATAGCTCATTTCGTTAATTCAACGATTACATTTTTCAATTAAGTTCGATCCAAAATTTCACAATAACTATACTATATCCATCCTCATATCCAAGAAAACATTCTTAATCACCATTTTATAATCAACACAGACAACACTCTACCTCAAATATTTCAAAAATCAACTACAAATTATTCAAATTCACAATTTTATAAAAAAATTACATAATTTCAAAGACCCCAAACTTGTCTCTTTCAAACTCTTCATTCATGACTTTCACTGATTTTCCAACATTAAGTCCTATGTATTAGGCGCAACTTGCATTTCCTTTTAGAAACTTTTCATTGCAATTTAAATTCTGATCCTACCTTTCTTTCACATGACTGTTGTTATGGTTTCCTTCTATCAGCATCTAACCTCATGTGTGGTGCAGCACATGATTATTGTCCTCTTCTATTAGTAGCAACCATCATACTTTTTCCTTTGAACTTCGCCTTTCTCCTCTACGCAGTCTCTTGTCTCCTGTTATTATGGCATATACATGCCTTTTTCTGTCAACCATGGTCTCTACCCACTCGCGGTCTTCTCTCTTCTTCAAAAAATTTGATTGCATTTCAATTTTTATTATGTATATGGCCGTAGCATATGGCATGACCCATTCGTTGGTATCCCATTCATTTGCAGCCCCTGTTACATCCAATGTGGAACCTCTTTACATTTTTTTTACCACTTTTTTCTGTTGCCTTCTACCTTTTCCTCTATGCATTCCTCTGTTTTTTCCTTCCACGCCCCCTACTCTCCCCCTCTTCTGTGCAAACATGTTTGTTTTCTTTCCTTATGTCTTCTTCTTTTAGGCCACATGACCCATGGACCTCTTTTCTATTGATTTTGAACTCTCTTATCTGCCAAAAGTTGGCGTGGCCTACCCCCTTACACTCCTCACTTATTTTTCCTTATCATTGATTATAATAATCTTCTTTTTCTTCTTGAAGCCACCCCTTCAACTTCAATCAATAATCTTTATTCTAAGAGAATTAAAACCATCTTTTCTGCAATTTTATTTTTAAGTTTTAAAATTTCTTTTTCTCTAGAAGTGGAAGTCTCTTTCCATAGCCCTTATAAAATTTGAAGAATAACTTGCATGATCATATATAAATCAAATTTAATCACATGGAAGAATCAATTGATCAATGTAGTTGACCTTTAGCACTCATAAAATTATAGACAATTAGCATTCAAATGCATAACAATATGTGGTGTTTGTCAATCTATGACAAAACATCATTCAACCTCTTTCACAAATCGACCACAAAACCATATTTGAATTGAACTCTAGAATCAAATACAAACCAAAAATGTAAAATCAATGCCAATTTTTTTTGGGTGATGTGGATCGCCAATCCGCTCGGGATGCTCTCAAGGGTGTGTGGAGGGAAGAGGTAAAGGCACCCTATGTACAAAAGAGAAGATTATCCAATCTACCAAGTTGCAACTATGCGGGATCAATACCCTATTCAATGTTGAAATTGACAAAATGAAAGGTATTTTTTCATTTCCCAAGACTTCTAAATGTGATGGCACTATCTGTTCGGCTCTACAACACTTCATTGATAGGGCTAGAACTTGAAACTCAACGCTTTGATACCATATTGAAGCAAAAATTAATGAATGTAATATTCAAACTACCATGAAATAAATCAAGAGCAATGAAAAAATCCAAAATACTATCATATAATGTATAATACAATAATCAAGTCTTGCATATATAGGCAAGGATGAGAATGTGAGAAGGTAGGAGTGAAACTCTGACTACCCTTCCAAAGGTGGGACACTTGTGAGCTCACTTGACAAGTGGGCGAGCAAGTGTCAATAAGTGTCTCAAGTCATGAGGACACGTCTCCATTCTATGAATGGAGACAAAAGGAAAAATAAGCCTAAGTAACTTAAGCTCGCTGTGAATAGGTCAATCCTAGAAAGATGTTTAGCTAACTACATAGATAAAGACACTATTTTCACTAATAGTTGAAACTACTCATCATTTTTCAAAAATTTCCTTTAAAACCTTCCAAAATTATTGTCTTATGCCACAAAATAGCTTAAATCATTGATAAGAAATTCTTAATATCGAGCAAGGGTGGTTTTGTGGGTTGATTGAGTCGTTTGGTGGCATTATTTTGTTAATGGTTATATACATCATCGTTTGTGGCCACAGAGGGAAGGCCACATGGCACCCCTTGGAGGCTCACAACATACCTTATTGGTACAAGGTACTTTGCAATACACTACAACCTATGGGTGTGAAAACTACATATTTTTCCAATTTTTAAATTTAAAAAAATTAATTCAAAAATATTTTTTTAACCCATACAACCTATGTAGGCTGATATTTATATGACGGAAAAAAATATCTGGCTATGCAAAGAATATTTTTTGTTCTATGATCTATACGTTGGAGGGGAAAAAAATCTCTGATAGTTTGGCGCAAAAGTATCTAATTTTCATGAGTTGATAGTCAATCCTTAGGTTTTTAGGTCTAGAATTCTCCAAAATTAGATCTAGCAATCACTTCCTAACTTCAAAATCTTATAGATCTAGTCTCACATGTCCAATTCAGATAGATCAAATGATTAAACTATCATTTTTGGACACCATAAATTAAATGGTGAGCTTAGATTCACACCGGTATGTGGGTATGTGCAGGATCATCATGGAAAAAATAGGCCCTTAAGTGGCAAAAAATTCAGAAAAATCAAAGTTAGGCAACTTGACGTAAAAATTTGAATAAGTTATATATATTATTTAAAAAATATGTAAGAATAGAATCTATAGCAAATTGAATGTATTTTCTAAACTACTAGGTTTGTTTAAAAAAAAAATCTATTTGGTGAAAATTTGAAATTTCAAATGAGTACTTAAATTTCGGGAAAAATAAGAAGTAGGTGTTTTCTAACCACCCTAACCACAATAAAATGATAATATTTTTTATAATATTTTAGATGCAGGTAGAGGACTCATGTCCCGATGTGATGCATATATTTTTGTAATTTTTTTCCAAGTAAATAATTAATTATGATTTTTTATTACAACTTTTAAAAATATAAAAAGTATGTCGACCACCTTAACTTGGTCAAAACTTCATCAAATTCAATTTTTTTTTTTTTTAATCCTATATTATGTGAAGCATAGAATGTGACGATGTTTTGGATTCAAAAATGTGATATCGTTTGAAAGCTATAGATGTTTTTCAATCAGCCTATCAATCGGACTTTAGTTGTAATTTGAATAGAAAATGAATAATAATTACTTTTTAAATTCAAAGTAAAGCATAATTTATATTGGTGGAAATTTGAGAATATCCTTTAAAACCCTTTTCATTTCATCAATTTTGGGTAAAAAAAAAGTCGTCAGCCACATACCCATCATATTGCCACTTTTTGGCCCATCATGATCCTGCACATACCCATGCTCTAATATAAATTTACAATACAAAGACACAAAGATAAATCCCCCAAAACCTTGTATTTCTATCAAGTTCTTTTGATTCTCCTAGTCATCATTTGAAGCAAACAAAGGGCATCTTTAATTTTATAAAAATTATAAGATCTACACTCAATATTTTCCAAAAAACCAACCAAAGGCACTCAACATACTTTTATACCATGTAATATTTGGCTATAATATAGCCATCCAAGATCTAAAGGCATAATGGAAAGTGTAAACAAATAAGAAGATCAATATTGTCCAATAATAAATTGTATGAACCTATAAAAAATGTAAATAAAATAAATGTGTACAACCATGTATGATAGACCCTTGGTTATATATGCCAAGGTGGGATATCTAGGATAGTATATAAGATTATGAAAAATGTCTTAATCTTATGATATAGTACATAAAGTGATAATTATCCTATTTGTACCCTAAGTAAACTTAACTAACAAGTGTTAGCAGGACCTAGTTAAATAATCTTGGAAACACTCCAAATCTACAATACCATATAAGTGTATAGGAGTGAATTTGCACCCCTTGTGTAAATTCCCCTTTTGCACATCCTCACCTTAGAAAATCAAAACTAAAGGTGAAATTCCACATCACCCACTTGCCTTCCATCCACTTGGCATGTCTTTTGTACGTCGGTGAGGAAATTTTTGTCAAGGACACTAGTGCGATGCACGGATGTTTGCGTGACGTGCTATTGTCCTAACAAATTCTTGTGTTTGGAGTCTGCATGAACGTTACACACCTCATTGGGGTCGAACTATAATGCCTTTTTGCGACCAACTGACTCGAAAATGACTTCATCCCTTGAGTGATTTCTCCATCTTTAACATTCTCTTGAGCATTCTATTCACAATTCTAGCAACTTTCACAACTCCATTGAGCATTGCAGCAACTTGTTACTCCATTCACTCAATCTTTGTACGTGTTGCTCTACCATAGAAGTTGCGAGTTTGGAGTCTTACAAGACCTCCCTTCATCACTATCGCGTCTGTGGTGACTTTTCCAAGTTCACTGCTTGCATTCTCCCTTCATTGGCTTTGAGATCCTTTGGGTGGAGGTGGTAATGCTTCACTTTTCCTTTTGTGGTTTGATAGAGTAATGTAGCATTCTTTTGTAGTGTTCAATAATCTATGTTTCTCTTATATTTCCTTTATCGTACATTCTATTTCATTTCTTTTTTGGATGTCCATGGAGGCAGAAACACCAAAGTAGGGGTTTGAATAAGGCAAACACCTATATAGCCCCAACAATTTTCCCCTCTTGCTTGTGTGTAGTTGAACGTGCGTGTGGATCTCACTAGCGAACTAGCACTTTAGTGAGTTGATATTTGTCACCCTTTTTTTCATCTACTTACTTTATTAATTTCATATTTACTTTCGTACTTTATCATTCTATTCATTTCATTAAAGTTAATTAGCTAGGTTGTTAGTAGGCTTATGGTGGTTTTCTTACTGCATTTTATGCTTTTTGGCCGTATGGATACTAGTGTGTCTCGTTGTCGTCCCAAACCCACACTGCCATCCTTGGACAAATAGTTGTCTGAGGTACAATTCAGACTCCAAAAACTAACTCGTCTAGCCCCAATTATATTTTCAGGTCTAAAGAGTGATAGAAGCACTTGAGAGTGCTCTTCATTCTTGATCCTCATCCCAAATATCTATTAGAGTAAGGTAAGTTAGGGCTTCCCTCCGCTATTGGCTCTTCATGACCTAGAGCCTTGGTGTGGTTGGCCCCCCTCTCTTACATTTTTGGTGAACCCAACATGGAACATTTTCATTCCATTTAGCGATGTTGAAGTCTCCTTTCCTCATATCCTAGGAGCATTGTAGGTGTGAGTGTTGTGAAGCGTTTTTCCTTATAATCCAACCTACGACCCCTAATAGGAGTAATTGGAAGGTTTTGTAGGCATTACAAAACAAAGCCTTAGTTGGATCACTATCCAATTGCAAACTTTTAGGGGCTCTGTGAAGGTCTTGTTTAGTGTACACGATGACTTCCTTTTTGCATCTACCTATCTCTTTTGCGCAACCTACAAATAGTTCTCCTGACATAACTTTTACTTTGCAAGACCTGCCGATGGGTTATAATAGAGAGTCATCTCCTCTTTACATCCCCATGTGAATCAACAAAAAAACTATGACAGGTGTTCTTATTGACCATATGTGTTGGGTGAATATCATAACTGAGGAGATCATGTTAATCAATTTTTGGCTTAAAGATGGGTATGACACACCTAAAAGTACCATCCATGCGCATAACAGACCTTTTGTACCTCCCCTAGGTAGCATCACCTTGTCAGTCCTTGTTGGACCTAAGTCTATAAACTTGATTTTTGACATAATCCCAGGGTCCGAACTCTTCAAAGTGAAATTGGGTATTCCCTGGTTGGTTGCTATGAATGCAGTTCCCTCGATCGTGCATAAATTTCTAAAATTTATCCATGAGGGTTTAGTACACATGATCCATGACACCAATTATAAACCACTGGTTGCACGTGGAAACTATTCTTTAGACCACTTTTGGCCTACACTTGTTGGTCTACTTTTTCCTAGGATAGACGTCTTGTACTAGACCTATGAGGTATAAGAAAGGTCACTTAATGCCTAGAGTGAGGTACCCTCCATCTCCTTATGTTGTTTCGCATAGGGCCTATTTGAAACCTGATAGTGATGTCACCATGGCCTAAAGAAGGGAAGAAGAGAAGCATTCTCAAGGTTCCTCTTCCTTCTCTTCCACTGTCCAACTTGCTACTTCCTCTCGCCCTACTATAGCGTCATCAGATTCTAATCTATGTTTGCAAGATAACCTTGTGGTGACTGCTTGGAAAAATCCCAACCATCCTACATTTGAACTTCCCATTCTACCCACAGAGCCTAGGCCTATTTGATATGGTAGAAGGAAGGGTTCCCATGGGGAATCCTCTATGTCTCGGCCTCTACAGCCTTCTACTACACCTACTCCCAAAGAAATAAATGGGAAGAGGCCCACTACCAAGGCATTAGAGCTGACTCCCCCTACCATTGTTCTAGCCTCTTCCCAGTCTCTTCCTCTTGCTCTCATCTAGGAGTCTCTCCCTCCTCCATAAATGGCCATGATGAACACTCCTAGATGGCTAAGTAGGAGTCTTATATCCCATCTCAACTTCCATTCTCTAGCACCCAGAGTTGCCGAAACCACCTCGCACATGAACGCAAGCTTTGGCAAAAGGTTCTAGTGGCTGAGAAGGCCGCTTTGTAGAGGAAGGGGAGCCTACCACCCCTATTTTAAGGAATCCTATTGTGTCCTCTTCTCACATCCCCTTTGCCTCAATTCAATCAAATTTAGTTCTGATTTCGTCTCCTACTGCAAGCGCAAACACCCCTAACCCTAAAAAGGTGCAAGTGTTTATCCCTCCTTCAATCGAGTTGCCTCTTTTGATGTCCCTTCCAGACATCCCACCATTCCCTAAGCCCGTGGACATGTCGAACACCTTGGTGGTGTCTTCCAAAGTTCTCTCCTCCTCCTTTGTGCCTTTTGCCTCATCTGTGGGGAGTTTGCATCCTCAAATGAAGTAGAAGGTGGAGGTTGGCCCTTCTAGCAGTGGGGGGCATAAGAGGATCCTGCCCTCTTCAAAGGGTGGTTCTACATTAACATGTGTCATCCTTGTGAAGGAAGAAGTTTTGATGTCCCCTAAGTTTTTCATTGCTCTCGAGTCACTTGGTGAGCCCAACAGTGAATCTCAGGCACTATCTCCCTCACTCATTGAGGTAACACTTTTAGGCACTCTTGTGAAGTGCATGTTTAACTCTTTGGATGAGGTCTCGACCCTATCAGTGATCTTTGCAAAATTGCTAGCCTTGGCTCCACAGGAACTGAGTGGAGGAGACTCTAAAGATTCTACTTCCTTGGCTCTTGTTGTAGGAGGGTCGAAGGGTTCCCCCCTTAATATTCCACCACTACAGGATTGTCTGCCTTCCCTATACAATGATCTAGATTGGGAAGCAAATAACCTCTTGGTCAATGAGTGTTAGTTGGCACCTCTTCTTTACCTTTAGATTAGGTGTATGTTTGTTGTGATGTGTTCCCCCGTGCTTGCATTATATGTTCCTAGATGACCCTTGTCACCCTTGTAGGTGCTTGGATACAAGAGTGAAATTATGTGTCGCAAAAATTCCTCTATTTGTTCCATCATTCTTCCCTTGTTATGCACTGTATTGATTTTTTGGCAATTTGGGGACAATGCAAAGTGTTGGGGGCATTTAGGATTCGCTTCCATGTTGACCCTTGAATTTTATTTTTTATTTTTTCTTCTCGTGCATTCTTCATATTGTCTGATATAGTAGGGGGTTGATGATAGTTCATCTATATACTAGTACTATACTTATATATATTTATGAGCAACTCTGACCTTGAAATATCAGATCGCCCCTATGCCCTTTGTTTGTAATGTTATTGTTTCTTTTATAGTTTTTTCATCTTTCTCTCTTCTTTTCTTGAGTTGTCCCTTGTGTGTGTGACAATTTCGTGCTCTCATAATATTTTGATTTTTAGAAAATGCATTCATATCCAACAAATCTTTTCTCAAAAATCCTTACAAAAATTACATTCTCAACAAGGACCCCTTAGTGGAACGTGTTTCCTTTTTCGTGGGTTCGCAAAGAAATAACTTGAAAAATCTCCCCCAAGGTGGGAGAAAATTTTCCTGCGAGAGAAGCCTTGATCTTCCCATCGCGAGCGAACATTCTTTTACTTTCGAATTCCTTTATGAAGTGAACATCTTTTGAAAGGATTCTTTGATGATTGAATCAATTTTTTGAAAGTATTCTTACACTTTCAAACAACATGTCCCTTGATTGGACCCCTTTTCTTTTGAAGGGTTCTGGAGGGACCCCTTTGAAATCTCTTCCTTCAATTTGTTGATTGTTTGTGTTACTGTTTGTCTATTTTCCTATTTGGATGCTTTTTTTTCTTCTGACATGTTTCATCTACGGATTAACATGTGTTGTTGTGTAGGTGCGACTATAAAGCCACTTTCTAGTTTCACTTTATAGAGTCCCCCTTACATTGGGCTTCCTTCATGAGAGAGTACTTGGGGGAATGCCTTTTTTGTAGGTTTGAGGGCCTATGAAGCACTTGCATCCTACGGGATTTGTCTATCATTGGTCTACAGGCCTTCGATGTACTTTGTTCAACTTCGTAGTTTTACAGAGCTGCGGAGTCCTTTTTTTTTAACCTACTCAGGAGAGAGTATCTATGGAGTCCTTTTCCTGCCCTATGCTTTCAAGTTCGCTAGATTGTTGTCTTCTTCCTTGAAAGTTCAGGTATACATTTCTAACTCTTCAATCTACTTTACCAAATGCTCATCAATATTCGCACTCGTTAAAGTTGGGGAAAAATGTATAGAAGCAAATTTTCACCCCTTGTGTAAATTCCCCTTTTACACATCCTCACCTTAGAAAATAAAACCCAAAGGTGAAATTCCACATCACCCACCTGCCTTCCATCCACTTGGCATATCTTTTATGTGTCGATGAGGGAATTTTCATTAGGGATGTGAGCATGGTGCGTGGACGTCTACATGACGCACTACCATCCTTGATAGATTCCTATTTCTGGAGTCTGCAAGGACATTACACACCTCATTGGGGTCGAATTGTAACACCTCTGTGCGACCTATTGACCCAAGAATGACTTCATCCCCTGAGTGATTTCTCCATCTTCAACATTAGCTTGAGCATTCTATTCACAATTCTAGCATCTTTCACAACTCCATTGAGCATTGTAGCAACTTGTTACTCCATTCACTCCATCTTTGTACATGTTGCTCTACCATAGAAGTTGTGAGCTTGGATTCTTGTGAGACTTCCCTTAATCATTATTGTAGTTGTGGTGACTTTGCCAAGTTCATTGCTTACATTCTCCCTCCATTGGCCTTGAGAGCCTTTGGGTGGAGGTGGTAACACTTCACTTTTCCTTTGTGGTTTAATAAAGTAGTGTAGCATTCTTTTGTAGAGTTAGAAAGATTAATTGCATGTTTGTGTGAAATAATTAAGTTTGAAGTGCATGCATTTTAGGGTTCGAACCACAATGATAATTGTGTAACTTACTAAAACATAAGTCCAAAATTCTAAGGAATGTATTTTTTTACTCTATACTTAGAAAAGTTTTGTTGATCGTTAATTTTGTTTGAAAATGTGTTCATGGAGATCAAGTCACTTAAACAAGGCCACTTTGATACCCATCATAATCAAATGAAATTGATGGACCAACCTAAACATAATAAAAGTGTGGGTGCATGAAGATGGGTAGCCACTTTGTGGCCACTTTTTGAAAAAAAAATGAAAATTCATAACGCGCTCACATTATGGCTTGGTGTGTTGAGCCTGAGGCTCAGCCACAACAAGCCCATAATGCGAGCACGTTATAACACACTCGCGTTATGACCTATTAAAACCAAAAATATATATATATATATATATATATATATTTACTTGTGACTACATTTTGTTTGTTTCCCACGGCCAAAACCCCATTTAGGAGGAGCTATTTTGTGAATTTCTTCATCAACGGTTGTTGTTTCATCACTAGGATGCCACCATGTCAATGAGGAGGTGTGAGAGGTAAGGATTGTTTTCTTTTTGTTTTGAATTTGTTAGTTTTAGGTTGTATTTGATATTTATTTTTTTGAATTTGTAGGAAATGCAAATCAACCTGCAAACCCTCAAAATCCTCAACAACAAAATCCTCAAGTTAATCAACCACAACAACAACCTCCTCCACCAATACCTCAACACCCTCCTGGCACTCAACAAAATTTAATGAGTGAAATTGATAATAATAAAAAAAAATTAAGAATTTAATCAAGAGGTTAAGCTATCCAAATGGTTCAACCATGGAAAGAATGACCCTGGAAACTTCATTAAAAGAAATGTTAAAAAATGTAGATTCAATTAGAAAACAAATAATTGAATGGAAAGATAGGAGGTAGGAAACTAGGGCTTCTTATGTAGATAAATAATCATATAAAGATGTAAAGGATTTAAAAATAAAAAAAATGATTTAGGGTATGTGCAAGATCATCATGGGAAAAACATGCCCTTAAGTGGCAAAAAACTCAGAAAAATCAGAGTTACGCAACGTAACGTAAAAATTTGAATAAGTTATCTATATTATTTCAAAAATATGTAAGAATATAATCTATAGAAAATTGAATGTAGTTTCAAAACTACTAGGTTTTTTTTCTTAAAAAAAATCTATTTATTGAAAATTTGAAATTTTAATGCAGTAGTACTTAAATTTCAGGGAAAAAATATGAAGTAGGTGTATGTCTGACCACCCTAATCACAATAAAATGATAATATTTTTTTATAATATTTTAGACATAAGTAGAGGACTCATGTCTGGATGTGATGCATATTTTTTTGTAATTTTTTTCCAAGTAAATAATTAATTATGAATTTTTTATTACAACTTTTAAAAAATATAAAAACTCATATGTCTGACCACCTTAACTTGGTCAAAAATTCATGAAATTCAATTTTTCTTTTGTTAATCCTATAGTATTAGAAGCATATAATGTGGTGCATGTTTTGGATTCAAAAAATGTGATACCATTTGAAAGCTATAGATGTTTTTCAATCACCCTATCAATCAAGACTTTAGTTGTAATTCAAATAGAAAATGAATAATAATTATTTATTAAATTCAAAGTAAAGCATAATTTATATTGGTGGAAAGCTGAGAATATCCTCTAAAAACCCTTTTCATTTCATCAATTTTGGGTTAAAAAAAGTCATCAGCCACATACCCATCATATTGCCACTTTTTGGCCCATCATGATCCTGCACATACCCTTTGTCCTCATTATTCACTGACCCACGCATAAATCAAAATATTACCCTCAATGTGAAGAGGTTTCCTATCCATTGGTGCCACCACCAACAAACTAGGAACTTTTTTATGATAGGTGGTACATGGTTTTTGATTATCCACCGTACAACAATTGTGAAGTCCCACATTATTTCCTTAGGAAACTATATTGTGAGTTCATATTGAACAAAATCCCAAATTATTTTGATATGAGGAACTTCTAGGGGAGAGGCGGGGGGTCAGCTCAAGATAGACCCAGTGCACACCTGGATGCTACACGGCAATGGAGACGACCTCTCGCTAGGCCACCTCATGAGCACATCGTTATCCCTTCTATCGTGAAGGAGAGTGCTGATGTAGAGACTTTGCACGTGGTCAACTCTTTGACCTAGAGTGTCATCCAACATGCTAGCCCTATTCTACAATGCCATCCAGTGGAGTCTTTGATTGCTAGCCTTTGAACCCATTTGTATCAATCTTGCGAGGCGACTTGTTCATATGACCCCACCAACACTCAGGAGGCTGCTATACAAGATATGTCTATAGCTATGGA
This sequence comes from Sequoia sempervirens, assembly GCA_007258455.2. Taxonomy (NCBI): domain Eukaryota; kingdom Viridiplantae; phylum Streptophyta; class Pinopsida; order Cupressales; family Cupressaceae; genus Sequoia; species Sequoia sempervirens. Next base: position 191,769 of record VDFB02042437.1, read on the forward strand.
GATGGAGAGGGCAACTGACATTTTTCATGGGGCGTATGACATTGATACTCAAGTAAAAGTTAGCATGTTCATTGAATTTAATTTATTAAATTTTGATTTTGAAATGCAAGATTAACTAATTTAGTTTTATTATTTTAATAAAATTGCAAGGTCATGGTGTTGATATTGGGTACACTGGCCCTCCACTTTTTTATTTCTCCACTGCACCTATCGTTGAGATATGTAACTAGTAAACAATTATAAATTTATTACATGTTAATAGCATTGTCTGATGAATGGTATTTTAATATGTGATTTTCGATGTTGAATAGGCTAATATTGGAGGTTTCGTGGGAACACCTCCCAGTGCCAATGGATTTAGTCAAACCTACACACAGGTAATAGAATAAAGAGTTAACTAATGAATTGTACTTAATAGTTTTGTGTAGTTTATATTCATATCATTGATTATGTTGCATTGCACATCTTTCAAACTCAAAGCATTACTTCACATTCCATAACTAATAACTTGATGTTGATAGATGACAAAATTTCAACTACAATATAGTTGTTTAGAAAGTCAACATAAGCAATGATGCAATTACTTCACATAGCATAAGTAATAAGTAGGAGTAGCTTCCAATTGCATTTTCTTGTCATGGCATTCCATGAGACCACTTTTTACTAAGGAATCTTTTCAAATAGTTCAATGCCTTGTCTATACTATGGATTCTTGGAAGGAATATATGAAAGAATAATAGTAAGCAATACCATAGAAAAGGAAATGAGTTATTTGAAAAAATTCCTCAAATAAATGTGGTCTCATGGTGATGTCCATCACCATAAGACCCACTTTCTTTGAGGCACTTTTTCAAACAGCTCACCTCCTTTTCTATGCTACCACATTTTCCATACATGTCTACCAAATCATTTTATCAAATAGTTCATTTCCTCGCTGCTATGTCTAAAAGCTTAAAAAGGGTGCTTTCCAACAAACTATGGATGATTGGAAAAAATTATCAAAGAATAATAGTAAGCAATAACATATACAAGCCAGTTAGTAGTTTGAAAAAATTCCTCAAACAAATGTGGTCTCATGGTGATGGAATTTCATTCCATCACCATGAGACCACATTTCTTTGAGGCATTTCTTCAAACAACTCACCACCTTTTCTATGATACCACATTTTCCATATATGTGTACCAAAGCATTTTATCAAACTACTCACTTCCTTGTTGCTATGGCTAAAAGCTTAAAATAGGTTCTTTCCAACAAACTATGGATCCTTGGAAAAATTTCTATCAAAGCATAATATTAAGCAATAATACCATGGAGAAGGTAATGAACTATCTAAAAAAATTCCTAAAATAAATGTGGTCTTATGGTGATGGAATGCCATGATGTGCATTTGTTTGTAATGGCATTCCATCACCATGAGACCCCTTTTCTTTCAGGCATTTTTTCAAACAGTTCACTGCCTTCTCTATGCCACCATAGTTATTGTACATGTGTATGAATTTTTTTTAATCAAATGGTTCACCGGCCTGATGCTATGGGTAAAAGCCTAAAAACACATGCTTTCAAACAAGATATGGATAGGGAAAATAGTAAGCATGATAGTAAAAAATATATAGTTTAATAAATACTCAAAATTTTGTTCATTAAATCTCATACATTATAAGTCATGACGTGGATTGCTATTATATCTTTCATGATTGAATAATTTGTTGTTTTATTTTTAGATGTTGCAAGTGGATACACCTCTAAATATTTAGACATCGGTGTTTCATCTGCTATAGAATCCTCGATGGCTTTGACAGGGGAGGTATGAGGAAAATTACTATATTTCAATTTACATTTGTTGTTATAGATGTTAGTTAGTGAAAAATCAAACCATTATTTATTTGTAGTTTAATTTCTATTTGGATGGTTTATACAGGGCTTCAACATGGGCATTCAAATATTTCCCTCCTAAAGAGTGATCATCAGATAGTGGTAAGTGATTATTTTGTTAAATATATCATTTTTTAATGTAATTTTTATATATATTAATGTCTTTACTTCTTAAATTGTAACAGATAATACTTGACCAAGAACTAAACCCTAGGAGGAGCACCAGGAGCACTCCTCGACCAGAACATAAATGAGTGATAGACGTATCGCCATCTGGTCGACAAGCAAAGGGAAAGAGTTTATTTCGAGAGCATGGAGAGTGATGACTTTTGATTCCAGAGCCCTTTGTTGTATTCCTATATGACATTTTTGTACATATTTTGTATTGAGTTTAGAAGTAGATATTTGACATTGTATGCCTATATGGCATTCTCGTAAGCCTATATGGCTATTTTGTACCTATATTTGATACTTATATCAACATATGTTGATACAACTATATTCCTACATGGATATTCAATTTGGTTAATACAAAAAAAATTTATCGATGGTGTTCATATTTGCATTATAAATCCATGGTTCAATAGATATGAGTTACATGTATTCAAGTGTATGTTTTACAACTTACGTGTATTCCAATGTATACTTTGCGACTTACGTGTTTTCATGCATATAACTTGTATTCATGCATATATTTTGTATTAATTTATGTATACTATGTATTCATGTGTATACTTCAAGGCTTACGTGTTTTTGAGTACTTGTGCTTCCCTTATTCACATGTACATGCTTGACTTACTCATGTGTATACTTATTAATTGGTTAGCCTAGGTAGCATTGATCATTGTTGTCCTTCATGGTTTGTCTTGAATATTAATTTATTGATGCTAAACAACTTTATCTAAAATAAAAAATGCTTTTTCAATTGGTATTACATGAAATGATTCATAAATAGATTCTAATATATTTAATCATTTGATTGGAACAACTCAATTAAGCAAAGGATACATAATCTTCACAACACTTGCAAAACATAATATTCATAGTAGATGAAGTAGTTAACTTCTTTACACATTATCATACAAATAGTTATCTTGAATAGTCTTTAAACATTTTCACATCATAGTCCTCATAGTGCAGAATGAATTGTTATGTTTTTGATCCATCACCATATAAACACGTCGAAAGATTTATATGTCAACTTTTTGCAATATTATTTCTTGTATAGGAAATGGACTCAGGAGAAAGCAAGTTATAATTTATAATACAAATAAGAAATGGACTCAATAGTGGAAACTTTATTTATCACACCAAATAATAAATGTACGTGAGAGAATCACTTGTTTCTCTTAGACTCCAATTTTCAAGCATAGAAAATCATTTCAAATGAAAATGACAAAATGCTTCACAACCAAAGTTGTTAATTGAGGAAAAATAAAATGTTTCAAAGTGCTTCAACGCTATCATAGGCCCACAAATAGATCTATTTAGCAAAGCAACACCCTCTCGATCACTCTTCCAATTGAAAAACACCATTAGGGAGCATTTACCAGTCTACAAATCCAAAAAATCCACAATTTTTAGGGCGTGATTGGCCCTCTAACCCCACTATCCTCTAAACCCTCACTTTTCTCAAATTTTACTAGGGTTTATGAAAACCCAATATCCAGACCTCATACAAACTCAAAACCTATTCTAACACTCTTCATTCTTCCTACACAAACTTAATTGACCACCAAATTATGCTTCCTCCTGACTTTACCCACTTTTACTCCCTCAAACCTCACTTTTTCATTCAAAACCCCTCTTTTCCCAACTAGGGCATCATGCCATAACATACTTTTGACCTTCCCTATCCTTGTAGACCTTTTGAACACATCAAGCTCCACAACCTCATCCTATTTCTAACCTATTCTAACTTACCCTCAAGTAATTTCTTCTTTTCACCTCGTGTAGCCTTATTTTTAAGGCCTAAATTCTAAATTTTCAACAGGGGCAGCATTAGTAATCTCTTCCAATGCCTTTACCAATGCTATTTTCTTATTCCTACTCCCTATCATACTTACATAATTGACTCAAATGACCCCACACTAACTCAAAACTAAAAGAAATATTACAAAATGGCCTATCATGGCCTTATTTGACATTATCATGACTAAAACCACTGAACTAGACCTACTTCATCAAATGGAGGAACAAGGTGCTCTGCACCAATGATCATATGCTTTTTGTGTGGAAAAATAGGACTTCTCAACCGTTGTGTGTATTTTTCTCTTTTTGATTGTTTTGCATGCCATCATAAGGGATCAAGCCAGTTGAACGTAGCTAGGAGCAATTTTGCATGTTTGGGTGTGAAAGAGGACCATGCCTAATATAAACCTACCTATTGAGATGTGTTGGAGCAGTTTGTTTGATCACATGAATTGAAAAACGAAAGTTGCACTACTTTGCAACTTTACATTGCTTGCATTTGACACTTTTTCCATCAAGTGAAAACTGGACACCACAAGAAAATGACTCTGAAATAACAAAAACCAAGAACTCGGTTATTGTAGAGCGGTCCAAAGCGATCCTGTAGGCTCATATGGAGAGTTCATGAATGTCACAATTTTTGAGTAATAGCCCATCAAAGTTTGTTTCCCTTTTGCACTTTGGACCCTTAAGGGATCGAATCGGTTGAATGTATCTCATAGCGATTTTGCACATGTTTAAGTGTGAAAGAAGACCATTCCTAGCGTAAACATACCCATCCATGTGTAATTTAAAATGTGCATTGGCAACCTAAGGTTATAATGACAAACAAACAATGATCAACATGGAATATGCAAAATAACAAAAATGAAAGCAAGCCATAATAGAATGAAAGAAAATGTGTAAAGACTTCACATGCCTAAAAAACTAGAGGGTATGTGCAGGATCATGATGGTCCAAAAATTGGCAATATGATGGGTATGTGGCTGACAACTTTTTTTAACCCAAAATTGATGAAAAGAAAAAGGGTTTTTAAAGGATATTCTCAGCTTTCCACCAATATAAATTATGCTTTAGTTTGAATTTAATAAGTAATTATTATTCATTCAAATTATGACTAAAGTTCTGATTTATAGACTGATTGAAAAAAATCTATAGCTTTCAAATTGTATCACATTTTTTGAATCCAAAACATGCGTCACATTCTATGCTTCACATACTATAGGATTAAAAAATGAAAAATTGAATTTCATGAATTTTTGACCAAGTTAAGGTGGTCAAACATACGAGATTTCTATATTTTTTAAAAGTTGTAATAAAAAATCATAATTAATTATTTACTTGGAAAAAAATTATAAAAAAATATGCATCACATCTAAACATGAGTCCTCTAATTATATCTAAAATATTATAAAAAAATATTATCATTTTATTGTGGTTAGGGTGGTCAGATAGACACCTACTTCTTATTTTTACCTTGAAATTTAAGTACTACTCCATTGAAATTTCAAATTTTCACCAAATAGATTTTTTTTGTTTTAAACAAAAATAGTAGTTTAGAAACTACATTCAACTACATTCAATTTTCTACAAATTATATTCTTATATATATTTTAAATAATATTGATAACTTATTCAAATTTTTATGTCAAGTTTCCTAACTCTGATTTTTCTAATTTGTTTGCCACTTAAGGGCCTATTTTTTCCATGATGATCCTGCACATACCCTAGAGTTTCAAATGGACGAGTTCTGCCCAATTATGTAGCCTTAGCTTCTTCTTTCTTGAAACTCCTAAACAATTTGACTTTTTCAAAAGCTTGTTCCCCTCCAAACTTCAATTGTATTTTCACTAGAATTCAAACTTGAATTGATATGATATGCCTTTCAACGTGAAAACTCTGCTATTTCATGCAAAGGTGGTGGAAAGATCATGAAAAAGGTGGTGGAATGTGAAAAAAAAATGCACGTGCTTCACAACATCATCAAAATCCTACTTTTTGTCAGAGCACGCACAGAACTAGGAGAATATGCAGAATGTGGGCCTTGAGATCACATGTATAGTGAGTTTTTGACCATTTTT
>VDFB02042437.1:198348-225151 GCA_007258455.2 Sequoia sempervirens
TGGACCCTAAACCTAATCCTTCAACCATATACCATAAACCATCTACCCTTAACCCTAAACCCTTTAACCTTCTACCCTATACCCTCAACCCAATACTCTCTACCATTGACCCTAATCCCTCAACCCTCAACCCTTAAACCCTAATACCTAGAAACCATCAACCCTATATGTCCACCCTAATCCCTCAACCCTATACCCTCAACCCCTATCTCTCTCTCTATCTATACATCTCACCTCTCCCTCCCTCCCTCTCTCCTACCCTCTCTAATTGTCTCTATCTACCCTCTCCCACTTTCTACATACCTCTCGTTCAATAAATCCCTACCGCCCTCTCTCGCTCCCTCTATCTCTCTTTATCTCCCTTCCACTCTCTCACTCGCTCTCTCTCCCTCTCATGTCTCTCCCTCCCAACCCCCTTCTCTCTCAGGTCTCTCCCTCTAGCAACCTACCTAGTAGGTAACTCTCTCTCTCTCTCCCCTCTCTATATATCCCTCCCGCCCTACCTAGATAAGTACCTCTCACTCCACCCCCCTCTTTCTCTCCCTCCATCAAGTCACTCTCTCCCATAGCCTCTCCCTCCCTCAGGTCTCTCACTCACACTCCCTCTCTCTCCCACTTCCTCCCTCTCACACTCCCTCTCACTACCTATCTCTCAAGTCTCTCCCTCTCATCCCCCCACACTCTCAAGTCTCTCCCTTTAGAACCCTACCTACATAACTCTCTCTTTCTCTTTGTCTCTCTCTCTCCCCCTCTCTCCCTCTCCCTCTACCTCAATTCTCTCTCCAACCCCCCTCTCTCTCTCACTCCCTTTATCCATCCCACCCTACCTAGCTAAGTCCTTCTCACTCCAACCCCTTCTCTCCCACTCCCTCTCTCTTAAACTCTCACTTCCACCCCCTCTCCCTCTCTCTAGACTCTCTCTCTCCCTCTCCCCCTACCCCTCCTCCCTCTCCCACCCTACCTAGACAACTCTAGATCTCTCTTTCTCTCTAAAATTTCTCCCTATAAAGACATACATAAATATGCATACAAGATAATACATATGTACACACAATCCTACATACATACAAGCATAGATGTACATAGATAATCTAGCAAATAGGCATACATACATATAATGCATCGATACATACGCATACATGCATACATACATGACATACAAGCATACATGTATAAACATACAATGAGAAACATACATTCAATAGAATAACATTTAACATAAACAAGACATAACGCGAACGACATACCATGCTCGCATTATACCAGGAGACATGCTCCCACAAACGAAAAACCATACAAACCCAGATATAACGTGCAAATATATCTTGCTGTGGGAAACCCCAAGCTTTGAGATTGGTATTTTCCTTAGAATACCAACCCAAAGGCTTGAGGACATTCGACGACCAGACTTTCTTGGCTCAACGTCAGATTACTGCTTCAATATCAAACAAATCAAAAATATAGGTAATGTTAGGTTCTCTCATAACTATCCAACAATGTATTTTTTTCACTTTCTGAGAATGTTAAGTCTTTCATCCATAATTTATTTTGTTTGTATGTCTCTTTTGAAAAAAAAAGGTTGGTGTTTTGTTATATAAATAACCGTTGATCAAAATTTCAATAAATTACATTTTTAGAACTAGACCCATTATACAAATTAAAAAAAAAAAAATAGTTTCCAAAATTTATAGGGGTAGCATGGCCAAAATTTTGTTTTTCAAGAAGTTTTCACTTCAAAAATTAGTAAAAAATAAAATATTCATTAAAAAATTATCAAAAAAATCATGCATCAACTACATACTATTAACTAACTTCTAACCGTAGAGATTTAAAAAAAATAAAAAAAATCACCGTACTAGGGTCGTACAAGAGTTGCTATGTTATGTTTTTGTAACAAAAACAACACCAATTTGTGTACGTCCCTTGTTTGAACCCCTTAATCTCAACCATTTTCAAAATAAATTAGTAGTTTAGAAAGTAGAATCAGAACACTTTGATCCTTCTTTTTGTTCCATCTCAAAATTTTGAGTGTAACTATCTTAATTCCACGTCCAAAGTCAATATTTCCTGATTTCAAAAAAAAATGGCCACTTAAGCCCCTTTTTGGGAACCACCTTGGTGCACTTACCCAAAAACAATGCAAACCAAACTTTACTTACCCAAACAAAAAAAGTGAAAGTAAAACAAACATAGAAATAAAATTTAAAATAAGGGTTCCCAATTTTTAAGTAATAGAGATGTGTTGTAGAGGCCATAACAAAAACCCAAGATGAATTTATGTCATAGACATGAAAACCTTAGGGAAAAGCATCCATGGACTTGAACTAGCCCAACATTTCAAACACTCAATATTAATTCACCATAAACCTTTGATCACAAATTCAATACTCAAATCAAATTTCTAGATTTTATATCTCATCCTACAGCAATCAACATCAACAACACACCAAATTTTAAACAAACTTTAACTTTATCTAAACATAATTTCAATTTTTTTAATCTCAAATTACTCATTCCCACAATTAACTTACTAAATTAGATTTGAAATCTAATTTAAATTATTGATGTATCATTATACTTAGAAATACAATTTAATTGCATAGTGTATTTATTTCCCTAAAAAAAATTAATGCCCTATAATTTATCAACTGTATAAACTTGAAGAAGTCATAATCATAGGTGGCACTTTGGATCGTTATCCAATGCTTATAGAATAAAAATATATTAAAAAATGTTCGGTTTAAAGATGCGGAGTTGCTGCCCTCTGAGAAAAGTAACTTCCATTCAAACTTCCACCAGATGGAGCATAAAGCAATTTACTCTTTCAGAAAGCGCTCGTATTTTTTACGCGACTTCATTCTCTCCCCACTTATTCATTCATGCTTTCCACGCGACTAAATAACAAAAACAATGTGATCACAGTGATCACTGCCCACTGGTTGGTGATCACCGAAAAAAGGCCTCAAAACTGTTCCCAAACGATTAAAAATCATCACATAAAGGAAAAAAATGTGAAAACGAAATGAATAATAAATACAAAAGTGGAAAAGAGAAATATTCTTGAGGAAGCATCTCTCTGCGTTGCTTCAACGCCACAGAAGAAAGTTCATTCCCCTTGTGCCATATTCTATACCCCCAGACGTCATTGTGGAAGGCCATCTTAGATTTTTGCATTATGTGGAGGCTCATGTTGGAAGCAGACAATTGTGTGAGAATTGAAAGATACCCTCTCCTTATAAGGATAAAAAGAGATGAGTGGAGGATGGGATTGGAGGGAGAAAAGGAAGCCATGGATCAGCAGGTGGAAGTGGGTGGCAAAGGAGTTTGTTGATCATTACTATTACGTCTTTGACAACAGCCGAGCGGTTTGGTGTTTTTTTATAATGAATCGAATTCAATGCTGAGCTTTGAAGGGAAGATGATCTAAGGAGCTAACAATATCTTGCTCAAGCTCAACTCCCTTCCCTTCGAGCAATCCCATACTTAGAAGCAAATTATTAAATCCTTGCACCTAGGAACCCCAAACCTAGTGATGATATCCTCCAAAAAGTTGATCATAAGTACCTCCATAGCTTCTTTAAGGGTTCTAACTTCAGTCCACCTATGCAGTATCTATTGGTTGTGAGGATCTATTTACTAACTTTTGCCAAAAATTAGGTTAATCGTACTAATTAAATCTAAACCCTACTGGGCAAATGGTTCTTCTACCAATATTATTATAATAGCCCTTCCTTGTATCAACCTCATCTTGGAGTCATAACATTTTGAACAAGCTTGCACTAGTTCTAACTAGGGGTATAATTGCAATTGCAAGATCATGTATTGTGCCAGATTGGAACTCCACACCCATATACCATAAGTCTAATATTTTCCTATTGGACTCTCTCAAGCATGTGTGTGAGCTAGTTCTTAAAGGGTCTTCATAGGTTTGGAAAGAACAATGAAAAACATTGTTAGCAATATCAAAGACTAGCACAGGTCAAAAGATTTCCTCTTTTTTACTATGTTTATATTTTCAACTAATAATGGTGTCTTTTCCTATTTTAGGGTGGACACTTATGTTTTATTTCCCAAGAATTTGATAGGCAACTTGTTGTGTTGGTGAGGGTAACTCGATGAGGGCAGCAATGAGGGGAATGACAAGGGTGACACAAACCCTAAACAAAGGAGGCAAGGGTGGCTATGCAGGTGTAGACTATGGCGATGGTGTGGGAACTGTGGTTGACGACAATGAAGAAAAGGCATGGGATCAAATTTCTTGGTGGTTGTGCTTGGTGGTGCTTTGTGCATTTCAGGAATGGCTCTCCCTTGTTTTGGCATTGCTTCATTTCCTTGCAACAATGGCTCTGAGGATTGGGATCTTGGGGTGTTGTCTTCTAAGGATGAGAAGGAAAAATCTCTCCTAGATCTCCTTTTTAAGTCCCACCATAAACTTGTCCCCTCTGTGCAGGGTTCTCTACTGCCTGATGAGGCAAAGGATTCAATCTTGGCCATGTGGTTAGAGGCTCAACATGTTGTTCAAGCCAATAATCCTTCTTTACCTATTGGGTGTAGGAAGAATGACTTTGGGAACGCTTTGAAAAGGGGTTTTCTTCTACCTCCTTTGAAGGTTTCTCCTCTTGTTGCTAATAGTTGCACTGATGTTGTGTCTCCTCTTATGGATGTTAACGGGTCCCCTTCTAGGGGGTGGCTCCATCTATGGATGAGATTTCTTATGGTTCTGAGTATCCTGCATGTGGGTTGGTGGTTTCTTCCCTTATTATTTACATTTTTGATGTGTTTGGATCAAGTCATTGTTGACCTGCAACATGCTCTTAATGGCATTTTTCTGGGAGAAGACCTAATATTGATATTATTTGTATCCTGGCTTCAGATTGTTGTTTTGATTCTTTTCTACAGAGTGGAAAGGCTCTGTCAAATGATTTCCTCCTATTCTCTTTCAATACTAGAGAAGATTTCTCTCAGGTTCTTTTGGGTAGCCCTTGGATTTTTGGTAAGGCTTTCCTTTTCCTTCAATGTTGGGAAGTTGGGTTCAATGCTTTTAAGATAAATTTATCCTTATTTGGGTTTGTCTCCCCGAGTTCCCTTTGGAATTCTAGGATGAAGATATTTTCAAGATATTGTTGATTCTTTGGTCAGTTGATTACCATTGATAATGCTACAAGAAATAGAACTAGTTTCCAATATGCTAGATTTAGGGTTTGTGTTGAAATTGGTCAGAAGTTTCCCAACACTATCAATTTGTACTCTAAGCTTGGGGTTTGGAATCAAACTATGCATTACAACTTTTTCACAACAGTACCACCTCCATAGCGATGGACCCTTCTCCTCGTTGTTCCATGATGTCCATGATAAGATGCATTCCAATGTGCATGCCTTGTTTGAAGGCTCCTCTATTGTTAAGGGGAAGGTGATGGATCTTGAGCATGGTCCCTTTGCTAATGATGGTTTTGATTAAAAGGTTAATTGCAACCTTGATGTTGAGATTGGTATCCTTTCAAATGAGACTCCCTTCAATGGTGGGTTTCTTCATTCTTCACTGCCTCTCCTTTGAGGGATTTGTTGAATTTTGGGTTTAAACCACCTTGATGGCCCTATTTTGAGTTTTTTCCATCTCAAGTGTGTTATGGGTTGGTATTTAGTTGTTGCAATCTCTTTTCTCTACAATTAGTTTGTAATTGGTTCCATGCTCCGATCAAAAGCATGGGTTGTTAGTGGTTTGTTCAAGCTTTGCTTCTCATGATTCTTGCTTTTCGTGGTCTCACTTTTTTTGAGCTTCCTCTCTTCTACCTCGATGGTTGTTTTGTAATGGGTACAAGCCCTTCCCATTTTAATCAAATCAAAACTTCTTGTTTCAATGAGACTAATGGTTTATATTTATTTTTTCCATAATTTCCTTTAGATATAGATATACACTTCACATTTTCCTTTAGCACTGCGTAACACACAATACTAATTAAGCAATGGATGTAGGGACCCTTGATCTCATAATTTCAATAAGTTTCACATGAAGTGTCTAGTTCCCTTTTATAGGTATTTCATGAGAAAGATGTTCCATTATTGAATGTTGTATCACTACAAATTTGGTGAAATCAAGCTTCCAATTTTAATTTAGTCTCTTGTATGGTCACTTCAAGATATTATACCTTGATTTGCATGTTTATGAAGCTATAGGATCCTAATGACTAGACTTTCTATGATAGAATATATACCAATAAAATCACCAACTATCACTTATTTCAACTCTTCAATATTACCACCTTCATTAATTCCTCTTAATTAGAGTAGTTGCTAGTTTTTTTAGAGGATTTTACCAAATTTATAAATGTTTAAACATTTGTAAAATGACAAGATGGATAGATGTATAGTTGGTGGAACATCACTCAATGTATAAGGAACTATTAATATTAGGGTGTCTCAAACTTTATAAGTCCTAGCATCAAATTACTTGATTATTTAATCATTTTATTCCTATGCAATTATTTTTTGTTTATCCTATTATGTCACTTTGTGGGACCTTACATGGCAAGTGACTAGGATGATGTGCATCCTAAATTGAAGGAAATAGGTGTCCCACTTTGTGGACCCCACTGTGAAGCTAATTACATGGCATGTGAGTCTATGATTGATTATGACAGATCATGGCATTTAACAAATTATAACTATGTAAGAGTTGGAAAAGGAAGTTGATATGATAGATGGAACACTTTGTATGAAGGAGGCATGTTGCATGCGAAGTGGGACCATTTGCATGCATGAAAATTCCCTACATGTCAAGTGGGTCCTTTGCATGGGTGGTAGAAAAATGTACGTCATAAGAGTTTTATTTTGCATTCATGTAGACTATGTGATGATTCCATGTGGTAATCTTAGGCATCCACCTAGGGGTCTATAAATAAGGATGTTTGATGTTGAGGATTGGAGGTGAATTATTCATTTCAATAATGTTGTTGGTTTTCCTCTAGATAAGAAAGATGTAAATCTCCATGTTAACAACTTTGATCTTGCAAGTGTATTGTAATATGTTTATTGTTGTAGGTTCATATGTTAGTTTGATGGTTTGGAGCGTGAATTTTTTACCCAAAAGGATTTCCCCCACTTATATTGGTGTTTCTTCTCTTCTTCCTATCTTTCTTCTATTCTTCTTCTTTCATGTTCTTAAATTATTTATTTTCATGTCATGTTGTGCTACTAAAATTTACTTAGATTTGTAATCTACATTATCTTTCCTCTAAGGGTTAATGTGATGGAAAATAAACTATGTCATTTTTTTCTTTAAATGAAAAAGTAGTGTGTGCTTATATCAAGTTTTTGAAAATCTTATTAAAAAGAAACATAGGATGCGGGAAGGTGTGTACTAGTTTCTTCTTTCCTTTTTCAATTTGTTCAAAGATTAATGTTCTTCCATGCTTTTCATGTTTCTTGCATGTGGTGTGCATGTGAGTTGCATGTACTTTCATGAAATTTCATGTTGCTTGCATGTTATTGCATGTGAACTTGGATAAGGTTCTAGATATATTTCTTCTATTATGATTTATTAGCTTGGAAAGCTTGAGGGAATTTTTTAAGAAGGAATAATTATTTAATTATTGATGTGCTTATGTTGGGTGCTTGGCTCTACTAACATCAGAAGAAACTATTCAATTAGCCTCAAATGCATGTAGGCTATGGATTTGATCATTAGATGATTTGAAATCTTTTGGAATAGCCTAGCTCCTTTGTATGCTTGCACATGATGGTGGATGTGGATTTTTCCTATAAGTAACCATGTAGTTCCTGGACCCCATATTCCTTTTGGTTGGTTTTACTTACATGTCTCATATTCATGTTGGTTGGATCTAAGGGTTTTGTAGATTTTCATTCAAAATCTATGGTTATGATTATACATATTATTCAATTGTTCTAGTTTAATTATTCTGGTATTTCTCAAAACTTGTGTCTTCCAGATGATAAGTGGATATAGATTTGCATGTATGTCAATGACATGGTGGTGTTTCATATTTTACATGGTTAATCAAAACTTGTGGTTTTGTAGACCTATAGATAAACTATTTGTCATATTATGATTCCATTGGGGTATTTTTCGATGTAAGATGTATTTTTGCATGTATGCTTCATGCATGGTGTGTGGTTTTGTAGACCTATAGATAAACTATTTTACAAATTATGATTCCATTGGGGTATTTTTGGATGTAAGATGTATTTTTGCATGTATGCTTCATGCATGGTTTGAGGAGATGTTTGTACATGACTATCCATTGGTTATTTGTGGATTGTGAAGTTGTTATGTTTTATATTTAAATATTTTAGACAACTTGCTTCCTTAGTAAGTTGTGGAGTAGGTCATTATATGACCTGAATACTCTTGGATAACTTGATTTTATCTAAAGGTTTTATCATTATCCTATTTTTTAAAATTTGTGGGTTTATGTAGATCTAGGGTACATTCTGTTGTTTTAAGTGAAATACATGATGATATAATTTTTTCAAAGTTTAAGTGCATTCATATTTACATAGAGATGGTTTTGCAAATTTTACATAATAAAAAAAATCTATGGTTTGTAGATTTGTGGAAAGATTTTGTTCAAACTCTTAGAAATTTTTGGATGGAAACAATTGTAGATTGGTAGGAATGCTTGTTCTTTCCTTGATTATGGTACTCAGTTGTGGATTTATTTAGAAAATCGGGTCTAATGGTGATCAAATGTTTAAGACTTGAAATTTGAGTGTTGCCACAATAGTGTCTCCCACTTTTGGGACATCCTGATTTTTACAAATCACATATCTTTTACAAAATTTAATGATCTAAGCCTTGATGGGTTCCATATAAAGGGTTTTAATTGAAGAGGGTTGGATAAGACCCACTTAGATCAAACTCCCTTGGATATAACCCATTTAGTCTTAAATCATACCCACAATGGAGTCTCCTTCACACTTAGCAAAATGCTAGCCAAAAATTGCTTTTTCATACCTTTTGAGGGATCAAATAAAGTCATTTAGAAATTATGTTTTGTAAGTATTTAGCCCTTATTATAAAATTTCCAAAAAGTATAATTTTGAATATTTTTATTTTATTATTATATATATATATTTTTAATTTCTTGTGAACGTAATTTTTTCACCAAACATCAAGGTATTTGTTCTACACATGCAAAATAATAGAAAAATGGAGAATAAAATTCCAAAAAATATTTAAGCACCAGGTATCATGTCCTTGTTTCAAAAAAAAAAATGATATGTACAAAACAAGTGATGCATTATGATATACACCTATGTCCAAATCATAACTACTTTTACTTAAAAAAAAACAAAAAATTTAAATAATGGGTGTGTGCAGGATCATGATGGGCCAAAAAGTGGCTATATGATGGGTATGTGTAGGGTATGTGGTTGACGACTGTTTTTTTAGCCAAAATTGATGAAAAAAAAAGGGTTATTAAAGGAAATTCTTAGATTTCTACCAATATAAATTATACTTTACTTTGAATTTAATAAATAATTATTACTAATTTTCAAATTGAATTACGACTAAAGTCCTGATTGATAGGCTGATTGAAAAACATCTATAACTTTCAAACTGTATCACATTTTTTGAATCTCAAACATGCGTCACATTCTATGCTTCACATAATATAGGATTAAAAAAAGAAAAATTGAATTTCATGAATTTTGACCAAGTTAAGGTGGTTAGACATACAAGTTTTATATTTTTAAAAGTTGTAATGAAAATTCATAATTAATTATTTACTTGAACAAAATTACAAAAAAATGCATCACATAAGGACATGAGTCCTCTACTTGTATGTAAATATTATAAAAATATTATCATTTTATTGTGGTTAGGTAGTCAACGACACCTACTTATTTTTCTCAGAAATAGCACCACAGATTGAAATTTCAAATTTTCACCAAATAGACTTTTATTTTTAAGAGTAAACTTAGTAGTTTAGAACTACATTCAATTTTAAATTCTATTCTTACATATTTTTGAAATAAGATAAATATTCAAATTTTTACTCAGTTTCCAACTCTAATTTTTCTAATTCTTTCACCACTTACAAACTGGTTTTTCCATGATGATCCAGACATACCCAAATAAGCAACAAAAATTATGAAAGATATCCATGCCTAGATATTGATGTTACAAATATACATTTTTAAAATTTATAATTTTATCCAAGTTTCTATAAAAAATTATGTGTTACAACATAAACGTCACTTTTAATAATGTTGTTTAGTATAAAAATTATTAAAATTTACATAAAAAATCACAATTTATTTCTAGTTTTTTAATAAATTTAAAATTCACATAAATCCTCACAAATCACTAGTTCACATAATCTCCAAATTATTAATGGTTTACTTTTGATTATATTAAAACTGGAAGGGCCAGTACCCATTACAAAGTAACCATCGAGGCAGAAGAAAGGAGGCTCTCAAAAAAGAAACCTCTAAAATCAAGACTCACGAGGAGTGAGTAAAAAAAGAACCATTAACACCAAAGCTTTTGACCAAAGCAAGGAACCAAAACTATAACAAATACAGAGAAAAGGAACTATACCAGAAAAGAACCAACCCACAACCACTGAAGAAAATCTAGTTTAAACCCAGGGGACCAACCCAAAGAGCACCACCCTATAGCAAGGAAAAAACTAGCACCATCCAACTACTTAAAATGTTGAACCAACGTCTAAAACCAACACACAACAAAACAAGAGTTTCAGAACAAAAAAAATAGACAAAAGGGAGAAGGAGATCCCTTTCCCCAAACACACCCACCTTGTCCCCAAACCCTAGCTCCACCACCAAAGGAGCCCAAATAGAGACCAACTACAGGGAAATAGAAATAGCAGTAGCAGCAATGGAACCAACTCAGAAAACACCACCCCAACAACAACAATTCTATCACACAAAGATCCAATTATGATGAAGCAAAAAAGCCCCTCCATCCAACTTACCACTCCACCCCTACTGGAGAAATCACCATGAGAACTCTTACCGTGAAAGCAAAGATTCACCCACCAACTAAAACTCCACCTCAATAGGAGTGATCTCCACCTCAAAAGGAGATACAAGGGAGGGAACTAACTGAAGAAGCATGAACAACCCACCAAGCCCTCAAAACCCTTCTCCACCTCAATAGGAAAAGGAGAGAACACCATCTCCATAGGGGACCACATCTAAAGAGCCAGGAAGATAGAACACACTCCAGAGGAAAGAATACTCAAAGCAACCAAGAGCAACAGGGGCACCATGGCCATCTAGATAAACTTAGAACTCA
This sequence comes from Sequoia sempervirens, assembly GCA_007258455.2. Taxonomy (NCBI): domain Eukaryota; kingdom Viridiplantae; phylum Streptophyta; class Pinopsida; order Cupressales; family Cupressaceae; genus Sequoia; species Sequoia sempervirens. Next base: position 209,630 of record VDFB02042437.1, read on the forward strand.
TCCCCATCCACAACCAAAGTTTTTGAATCAAGGAAAAATCCACGCCTTTAGAAGACCTCACCACGCCAGCCAAAACAAGAGACAACGAGCCAAAAAAGTACCACTTAACCACACACTCCAAGGAAGGAAAAATCCTTCAAAAAACTCCAACAAGCCAACCACCCCAAGAGCAAGCGAACTAGAAAAGTTCAAAATGACCAAAAGGTCTTCATACACAACACCAACAGGAGAAGAAACCATATTCCACTAATTTCCCAAAGAAACATAGCACCCCAAATCACCAGTGCAAAAAAGGAAAAACCACAAGCTATAGCACAACAAAACACAAAACATCCAAGCAGCCCAAGCATACCACTACAAGGCACCCACTAATTCAAACCAAGACAGGGGCACATCCCCATCCACAGGGGTATTCTAGAAAACCAGTAGAGACTAACCCAATGATAGGCCAAAAGAAAGGGAACAACATAAACCAGAGAAGCAAAAGGCTTCTCTAGGTTAGAAACAGGGCAGAGCCCCATCCACCACTTGAATCTCACACAAAGAGACCCAGAATCCATAAACTCAAAACACCTCCAACAAAGTAGATCCAAAATGAACTCCACTAAGACCAAGAACAAAGTCCCAACAAAAACTTTAGAAAGGAACCACACCAAAGCCCAAGAGCCAACCTCCCAGTTAAGCACACCAAAGAAAAAGAAAGATCAAACACAAACACAAAGAAAGCCTATGAGAAGAAGAGCACAAGACCTAGCACAAACAACCCATGAAAGAGCACACAGACACCAAAAACCACAATGCAAACTGAACAAGAAGCCAGTCATGGTTAAAGGGTAGAGCCAAAAAAAACCCCATGCAGACTGAGCAAGATAGGGGAAGAGCCACCACACCCAATCCAAGGTGCAAGGGGAAATGACAATGACCCCCACCACTCGAAAGGAAGGAAAGTGAGAAAGACCTTAGGCAAAGAAAATACTAAAAAGGGGGCATCCCAATCAAAAATAGAGCAGAGGGATCCATGACTACCAAACAAGCAGATCCACCCCAAAAGGACAAACCAAGCAGGACAACACAGATCAACACATCAAACCATAAAACAAGACCACCCAACTAATGCCATTCAAGGGTAAGAGGTTCCAACAATGCACCAAAAGGAACTACATCAAAAACAACCAGAGAAAAGTGCAAAAGAGGCCAAAGAAACCTCCAAGAATCAACCAAAAAGCTGAAATCCAAATGTGAAAACACTAGGCAACCAAAGGACCCATCATCTTCATCAAGATTTGCACCACCATCGCTCTCCCCCTCAACAAATTTCAAAATACTTTTCTCGTTTCCTTTCCTGCTTGACTCCATTTTTGTCACACTGTATAGGTTTTATAAAGTGAAAATTTGGTGATATAAGTTTATTTCAATGTCCTACTTTGGCCAAAAAGTGGAACACGGTATTGTGGGTTGACCCATCTAGATGTTATCTTCTTTGGTATCTCAATTATGCATATTAATGATGTGGTGATGAGTTTGCATGTTTCATTATCTATGACCTACAATTTATGTAGTTGTGTGGGATGATCACCCATTTGATTGTAGTGGGATGACTTGGATTTGGATTGTCTATATCCATGAGATTGATTCATAAAGTGGGAATTTGTTGAAAAAAGTTGATTTCAATGTCCTACTTTGGCCAAAAGGTGGAACACGATATTGTGGGTTGACCCATAGATACATGTTATCTTCTTTGATATCTCAATTATGCATGTTAATGATGCAGTGATGAGTTTGCAAGTTTCATTGTTTATGACCTACGATTTATGTATTTGTGTGGGATGATCACCCAGTTGATTGTAGTGGGATGACTTGGAGTTGGATTGTCTATATCCATGAGATTGATTCAGTGTTGATGTAGAATTTGTTAGTTGGCCTCGTCTATGGTCATTTGTTCATTGCTATATTTTTTTGAGATGAGAGTATGGATGATGTTGAGTACCTACATAGTTGGTAATGGTTTAGTTAAATCTATAGGTTTCATAAAGTGAAAATTTTGTGAAAAAAGTTGATTTCAATGTCCTACTTTGGCCAAAAACTGGGACACGGTGTTGTGGGTTGACCCATCTACATGTTATCTTCTTTGATATCTCAATTATGCATGTTAATGATGCAGTGATCATTTTGCATGTTTCATTTTTTATGACCTACGATTTATGTAGTTGTGTGGGATGATCACCCATTTGATTGTTGTGGAATGACTTGGATTTGGATTGTCTATATCCATGAGATTGATTCAGTGTTGATGTAGAATTTGTTAGTTGGTCTCATCTATGGTCATTTGTTCATTGCTATATTTTTTTGAGATGAGAGTATGGATGATGTTGAGTACCTAGATAGTTGGTTATGGGGACTTGTAGCATGTTGTTTATCATGATGACTAGGGAGCTTGGCAGCATGATTTAGTGGGATATTTGATAGTGATTTAGATTCATCACTTGGCTATGGATGATCTTTTTCAATGGTTTTTGGTGTCATGGAGGAGCACTTAGATTTTATTGTTGTGGTGAGATTTATTTCATATTTTCAATCTAATTGTCAAGACATGGTTATCATCATGTGAATCGATAAGTTGACATCTTAGTTAACCATAGAGGACTCTTAAATTTTTTTGTTGAGGTGTTAGGTTTATGAATTTTCAGTTTTGATATGTGATCCTTGGTTGAGAGGATGGGTTTGGTGTTGTGTATTAAAGCATTGGAATAATATAGTTAGACCATGATGTCATGATTGGGTTCTTGATTCCATGGTTGGAGATTTAAGATTGGTCTAATTAGATATCAAGTTGTATTGAGTATGTTGGCCATGTGCTTGAGATCTTCATGAGAGTGTAATGATGCATTTAGAGTTTAGCACATGGATTGATTAGTTATAGATGCTCATCCAAATACTTGGAGGCTTGGGTGAGGCATTTGTTGCTTGATAGTTAATCTTTGGAGGTTTCAACAAAAAAATGGATGAAACTTCACCTAGATATGGATGTGATTTCACGATGGACCTATAGAGAAGATTATTCTTGGAGTGATTCATAATGACTTAGGTATCCTAGAGGAGGATTCTTATTTCCCACTCTTGGTCTACTTAGAAAATAATCATGAATCTTCAAAAGGTATAGCCCATTTTGTTTTCAGATGCATTATGTTTTATTATTTTTCTTCTCATTGGGATGTATCTTGAGCCATTCTTTCTACTTTTGGATGGTTCTTCTGAGGAGATTTTGGTTTGTTTATCTCTGTTGATGTTGAAAATGAGAAAACTAAATGAATCTAAAACTAGAACCAAAACTCTTTCAACATCACGTCAATGAAGCCTCTCCTAAATGAAAGAAAATGCAAAAATGTAATACTAAACTATGAAAAACCAAAACATGAGCATTCCAAGAAAAAATAACTCCATCATTTTCTTCTCATCAAGATCTTGAATTACACATTTGATGCTCTCAGAGTTTCGCAAGAACAAATGCATAAAGAAGCTATGATGAACGGATGTAAAGATTTTGTGATTGGAATTGAATGTGTATCATGGTGAGAAAAGAGGGGGCTTATATAGATGTCCTCACAGGATAAATGCATGTTATGGGAGAAATGTGAGATTAAAAGAGCGAAGTGGAGAAATAGATGTTTATCCCATATTGCTTGATCAAGTGAAATTAATGGGAATGAAAGAAATAAATGGGATATTTTATGGTATGATGGAGGTTTAGAATTGAATTGTATTTGTGAATTAGATGAATGATTTAATTAAATGGATTCATTTATGAAAATGCAAATGATTTAATGAAATATGTAATGGATAAAGATTTATGTAAATTTAATATATGGATTTTTTAATGATTATGTGAATAAAGTATGTATGAAATGGATAGATGATTTATGGATATCTAATTATGAAAATGGATGAATGATTATAATATTTTAATGATTTAATTGAATTAATGAATAAATAGAAGACAATATTAAATGAATTAATTAAATAGATGATAATATCCATTTAATTAATAGCAGAATGATAGGATGATTGTGAGGGTAAATTTTAAGTGTCTACAATCTCCTTTACATATGAGGTTGTTTATGATTTCATTCATTGATGACGAGTTCAGTAGATGTTATTGGGCTTAGTCCTAGATTTGGGAATGGATTTGAATTTTATCTTCCTTGTTTAGAGAGCCTTACATCCATGATGATGATATGAGATATATATGTTTTGTTTGATCTTTAATGAGATTAAATGTTTGGATGTTGATAAGTAGGAGGTATTTTTCCACAGCGTGTCAAATAATGATATTGCTATCAGGATTCAACCGTGTAGTTTCGAGTCAAACTCATTGACCCATGTTTCATGAGTAGTGGTTCAACAAGAACCCATCTCTCATGATATCGAATGGTCCACTTAGCACTCATTGCATCTAGGTGATGCTCCCAGAGGTGAAGCACTGGTCCGTCCCGGGAGGTCACCCATCCCAGTACTGCTCCAGCTCAAGCGCGCTTAACCAGGGAGTTTTCTCCAAGGTTAAGCCCGCTTGAGTTGTTACCCCATTTGCAAAACCTTCAGCAAGTGTTGTGCCTTATGAACCATTCATAATAGGCCTTTTAGCTCATCAATTGATAAGTAGGACTCCCTGCCCATCATTGATGAAAGGCTCTAATATAATGAATTTCATAAAACTGTACTAATAACTGCTCAGCGGGCTTAACTGCTGGAGCTGGCAGATAGATGATGGCTATCCTACAATACTAGAAGATGAGCATTAATCATGTGATGGCTCTACTCATGGCTATGGAGTCCAATATTGACAATGCAGTGAATCTGACTCTTAATATCTTCGACTGAATGTTGTTAAGGCTTTTATTTTGAGGTTGTGAAGGGGATCATACTTGACAAAACTTTGCACTTTGAGGTGTTGAATAAATGAAATATTATGGGATATGATTTACATGTTTTCTCTTTTTTATATGGCTACTTCTTGGATGTTCATGTTCACATGTGCTTTAACATGGTAGACTTCAGAGAGATATGGTGACATGTTGTGAGAGATTATCCAATTTTTTGTGTTGTATATGTGTCCATCATTATGATTGTTCTTTTTCTACATGGTTTGATTATTAGTCACACCTTTGGTATGAGTGTTGATTGGTATACTTGGTATTCCATGATATATTTTTTGAATTTGGAAAATTACCTATGTAGTGGGAGTTCCTATATGTGCATGTTCTTCATTGACAAGTTTATACTTGGATCTTTTGATTGTATTTTATGGGTTGGATATGTTGTTGGCATGAGTTTTAGTGATGTTTTGGATACCTTTGAGGTATGGATGATTGGATGGATTAGTATTTTTCATGGTTTCATTTTATAGTCATGTGGGTTTTTTAATTGGATGTAAACAATTTGTTGTATTTATTCTTCTAATTATTTCATAGCATTCATATTCAATCTTGTTTTAGATGAAGTTTGGACTTTAGAATTGTATTCTTGTAACTAGTTAAAAGTTGGATACATTGGTTGTTTTCTAAATCTCACGAGCATAGTGTAATTTAGTTGTGAAAACATCTTGGAGCCTTTGTTATCACTTGGATTCAATGCATCTTCACTTCATCTTGTTCATTTTCTTCCATAAGTTTCATGTTTGAGGATGAGAGGATTTCTTGCTTGATATGTTGGATATCTTTGATTTTATTGCAAATATCTTGTTGTATTATGAGAGCATGTTTGAGATTCATGTGCTTGGATGGTTATGGTGATTCTTTTCTTCGATTAGCCCTTTGTAGTTGAAATCATGTATTTATGTTGACTTTTGAAAGGTGTTTGACAAGTGGGAGAATGTTGGAATTATGGTGTCTTAATATTTGTAAGTCCTAGCATTGAATTACTTGATTATTTAATCATTTTATTTTTATTGAAGGTATGTTGTCACTTTGTGGGACCCAACATAGTCATATTTCATCTTACATGGAAAGTGACTAGGAATGTGCATCCTAAATTCTAGGAGGAAATATGAATCTCACTTTATGGACCCCACTATGAATCTAATTATGACATGTGTCAAGGCGTAATAATTTATGACTAATTATGACAGATTATGATAGTCTAAGAGTTAAAAAGGGAAGTTGTTATGATAGGTGGGACCCTCTACATGGAGGCATGTTGCATATCAAGTGGGACCATTTACATACATGAAAATGCCTTGCATGTCATGTGGGTCCTTTACATGGGTGGTGGGTAAATGCATGCCAAACAAAAAAATTGTATGCATGAATGTGATGATACCATGTGGCAATCCTATGCATCCACTTGGGGCTCTATAAATACCTAAGGATATTTTATGTTGAGGATTAGAGGTGAATTATTTATTGTAAGGTTATGCTAGTAGTTTTCCTCCAAAGAAGCAAGATGTAAATATCCATGTTAAAGGATTTTACCCTACAAGTGTATTGATTTTTTTTTTGATGAAGATTAATATAATGATTCGATGCTTTGGAGTGTGGGGTTTTATACTCAGAAGGATTTTCCCCATGTATATTGGAATTTCTTCTATTTTGTATATTTTTCTTCTTTTCTTCTTCTTTCATGTTTTTTAAGTGCTAATTTATATGCCATTATACTTTTGAAATCTACACATAGATTTGTAAGCTAAATTATCTTTCCTATAAGGGTTAATGTGATGGGAAATCAACTATATCAGTTTCCTCTTTAAAGACATAGTAGTATGTGCTTGTATCAAGTTGTTGAACATCTAATTAAAAAGAAATATAGGATACTAGAAGGTGTATATTGGGTTCTTCTTTCCCTTTCACGAACTACAATTGATATTGTAGCACTTAGGGAGAGAATACTAAAATTTATTTGTGTGCTTTTACTCATATCCAAAAGTTCAATCTTTTGTGGAAAATTTTAAAAACTATACAAATGGATAGATGGTAGAAAAGCCCTAGCATGAAAAAAACTAAAAAAAAATAAAGAAGGTGAAAACACACACAAACACAATAGGAAACTATGATACAGATATACAAAAAAGGTAGCTTTTAATTTCATATATGATGCTAGAGATATATCAAGTATTTATAGGGATATTAAGGATCTCACCAGTGTAGTTCAAAAAACCAAAGTATTTAGATTCCTTACATTGTAATGGTGAAGGGATTGTTCTAGAGAGAATCAAACTTGGAATTGAACCCAATCCTACCTAATATTTCATCCATTTTGAGGATTCAATCCTCACTCCTGAAAGTGGAATTAGATGAGTTTTTCAAACCAATGCTTGATAATTTGTTGGTGTCAACCCATTAAATCCCTACCCCCTTTTTCCTCTAATTCAAGTAACTATATTATTTTGGTATCCATGACTCCATATTCTTCTATTTCCATCTATTGAACCAGCTATATAAGGATCTGGGATCTTTATTGATATTAGAAGGACCATCTCCTTTCCATAGAATAAAGCATATGGAGATGTCTTAAATCAACCCATATAACTCATTTAGAATTTTGGTGTCAAACATTCCTTATGAAATTTTGGACATATCCACTTGATTATTTTGATCAGATTCTTATTTGTCAATTCAACAAAACCATTTTCTTGTAGAGAATACTTAGAGGATATTTTCAAAAAAATCCCATACATTGAAGAAAAATTCAAAATATTGGCACCTAGGATTCTTTTGCATTATTAGATATTATGGTTCAAGGAACCTTGAACCTCGTGATGATTTCCTCAAGAAAATTGATGATAGATCCCTTTTTTAACTTCATTAAAGACAACCAATTTAGTCCATTTAGTGAAGTAGTTAGTGGCTATGAGGATCCATTTATGAACTATGTCAAAAATTGAGTTAATCATCCTAATAAATCTAAACCACTGTAATAGGAAAATTATTCTTCTACCAATATATGCTTTATAGGAATTGCAACATTTCTTCATTTTATAGTGTATAACTAATATTGCAAGAATTTAATAATCTATTTGTGGAAATATACAAACATAGAGGTCCAATAGTTCCCTACAAAAGCTATATTAGTTGCATTTATTAGAGCTAATAAATTTATTCCTAAGATTCCTTAATAAAATTCATACAACAATTTACCAATTACACCCCTAAAACACATCTCAATAGGGTCCCTTTGAAAATCCTCTTAAATAAAAATTTATTGAATACATAGGAAAAACCCTATATCATATAGGGTCTCTTCCTAGAAGAAAGGATGTCCTTTGAGTATTTTTCTAGTTTGTATAAATTAAATTCTCCCTTCAAACCATTTTTTTTATTATCTCTTCATTCCTAAAGATTATTTTTTCTCCTATACCCTCTTGAATTTGTGGTTTAATAACTTCAACAATAAGTTGGCATAGTGCCCTACCTTTCACCACTTTAGTTGGTTTGATATCAATATCATATCCAATGATCTTAGTGATCTAATTTTTGTTTCCCTAACCTATTTCTCCTTCCATGACATACTCCCTCATGCTAGGAACTACCATAACTTTTGTAACTTTGTTTCTCAATATTAGATGTATGAATGTGTTTATCCTGTTAACTAGAGCATGGGTCTATTTCTCAACAAAGTTATACTATGTTTCATACTCCTTGAGGTTTCTCAAGATAAAAGAAACAAGGATCTCTCCTTTCCTATAATCATACTTCTATGTCAACATTACTATAATACTACATGATAACCACCAAAAGTCTACATAATATTTAATATTTTGAAAAGTCAGGGTTTTCCAAGGTTGGACTCATTGACATCACATGCTTGATTTTATAAAATTCCTCCCTTCCTTTAGTAGTCCATTTTAACTATTTATCCTTCTTTAGCGTAATTTTTACAAGTCTCACTATACCAACAAAATAAAAAACAAATATCCCCACAAAGTTAATATTTTGAAGGAAAGATTGAACTAGTTTCTTTTTTATTGATAGTGATAAGTTCATAATGGCTTGCACTCTGTCCTAAAAAAATAAAATCCATTCTTTGGATATAACATGTTTGAGTAGTTATCTTGATGGATTTGAAGACAATTTTTTGGGTTTGAATAGATTCCAAACTCTTGAAACTTATGAAAAACATTCCATTTATGCTCAAAGTGGTTCTCCTTATTTTTTGAGAATACTTTGAGATCATCCAAGCATATCGAGATAATATTGTTTAATATGAGTTCATTGAAGGTGATATCCACGTCCCTTTAAAATGTGGCACTCACATTTGACAAACTAGAGGGAATCTTCGAATATGCATATGATCTACATTCAATATTCAATGTTGCCTTGTATTGATCCTCCTCTTTAACCCAGATTTGACAATAATAAAATAACCCATCTAATAAAGAAAAGTGTTTAGAGCTAGCTACTCTTTGTAATTTCATTGAAGTAAGAGGATGATGATATTTTAGTGATTCTCGTTTAGATCCCTAAAGTATACATAGACCCTAATTTCCTAATTTTCGTTTTAGACTAGTACCAAATTTTATACCAATGTAGAATTCTTGATAGAAAAGATAATCTTTGACTTGATCAATTTGGTGATATTTTGCTTCATCTTGTCTACATGTTTTAGGGTAAAACCTTGACATTGATAACAAGGATATCAAGAATGTTCAAATAATTTGAATCCAACCACAAATTAACTAAGAAAATTAAACTAGGGCTTTCATCAGAAACAAAAAAAGTTATAACAGCCTAGAAAACTAAACCTGAGTTCCATTATATTTTCAAAAAGAAAAGTTAATATATCATTCAAGACTAAAAATTATGTTAAGAACTAAAGGATAGAAACAAAATATAAAAATAAATGAAACCCTAATACATTATCCATCCTAATTATAAAAGAAAAGTTCACATAAAGAACCTAAAATGGAATGTGAAAAATAGATGTCAAATCAAGAGAATACCCAAACAAAAACTCAAATCTAAAAGCCAAATGACCAATGAAGTTAGACAAGTCCTAAAACACTCCAAATCTACATGAAGATTCCAAGGATAAAAGGAAAATGATGGAATATGAAATGCCCCAATGTTTTAAGACTCATTTACACAAACAAGCATTTAAGTCACACTAACCCTTAGAGTTTGGGGTCTCAACATAGAATTATATATCATATGAATCAAAACTAATAGGACAAAGCATGAATTTTGGTGTTCAAGGTTCACGCTACATCTTACATTACTTGCAAGTTTGATTAGGAGGTTTGACACAGTAGATTTTCTTAGGTTTGGAGTTACAAAGATGACTTGTATATTTGTGTCAAATAATCAAGTAGGTCTTAAGTGCATGCATTTTAGGGTCCAAATCCTAATGATAATTTTGTAATTTACTAAAACACAAGTCTGAATTTCTAAGGAATGTATTTTTTGACTCCTAGACTTAGAAAAGTTTTATTGATCCTTAGTTTGAGTTTGACGATGAGTTCATGGAGATGAAGGCACTTAAACAAGGCCACTTCAATATGCATCATAAACAAATGACATTAAACCAACCTAAACATATTGAGAACAGTGTTGAACCAAATTTGACTTACCCAAACCAAAAAATTGAAAGTAAAAAAAACATAGAAATAAAATATTAAATAAGAGTTCCCAATTTTGAAGTAATAGGGGTGTGTTGTGGAGGCCATAACAAGCACCCAAGTTGAAATTATTGCATAGACATGAAAACCCTAGGGAAAAGCATCCATGGACCAAACCATGGGCATGAGCTAGCCCAACATGTAGAACACTCATTGTTTATTCACCATAGAGCTGTGATCACAAATTTAATAATAGAACCCAATTTCTACATCTTCTATTACATCTTCAAGCGATCAACATCAACAACACATCAAATTCTAAGCAAGCTTTAACTTTATCTAAACATAATTTCAAAAACAAAAACATAGAAAAACTCAAATTACTCATTTTTACTATTAACTTATTAAATTTAATTTGAAATCTAGTGTCGAGATTTTTGGAAAAATTGTATGCAATTTTTTTACATCATCAAGATGATGAACAATTAGAGATAAGAATATTATTGAATTTATCATTACACTTAGAAATACAATTTAATTGGGGAATGTATTTATTTCCCTAATTTTTTTTAATGCCCTATAATATATCAACTCTATAAACTTCAAGAAGTCATAATCTTTGGTGGCACTTGTTATTTGCCGCCAATAATATTCTCACGCCATGAATTTGTGCTTTATGTGGATCGCTATCCAATGGGAATAGAATAAAACTATATTAAAAAAAATTGGTTCAAAGATGCGCGGTCGCTGCCCTTTGAGAAAAGCAACTTCCATATTTAAACTTCCGCCAGATGGAGCGTAAAGCAATTTGCTCTTTCAGAAAGCATCCGTATTTTTTACGCCACTTCATTCTCTCCCCACTTATTCATTCGTGCTTTCCACGCGATTAAATAACAAAAATATCTCACTGGTGGGTGAAATAACAATAACAATGTGATCACAGTGATCACTGCCCACTGGTGGGTGATCACCGAAAAAGCTCACTGATCACTGGTCGGTGATCACCGAAAAAGGTGTCAAAACTGTTTCCAAACGATTAAAAATCATCACATAAAGCAAAAAAAAGTGAAAACGAAATGAATAATAAAACCAAAAGGAAAAAGAGAAATATTCTTGAGGAATCTCTCTCTCTGCGTTGCTTAAACGCTAACAGAAAAAAGTTCATTCCCCTTCGCCCATATTTTATAGCCCAAGAGATCTTCATGGACGGCCATCTTAGATTTTGCATCATATGCAGGTTCATTGTAAGCATGCAATTGTGTGAGAATTGAAAGGCACTCTCTCTTTATGTTATAACGATAAAAACAAAAGATAAGTGGAAGATGGGATTTGAGGGAGAAACGGAAGCCATGGATCAGCAGGTAGAGGCGGTGGCAAAGGCGTTTGTTGATCATTACTATAATCTCTTTGACAACAGCCGGGCCAGTTTGGTGTCTTTGTATAATGAACCGAATTCAATGCTGAGCTTTGAAGGGCAGAAGATCCAAGGAGCTAATAATATCTTACTCAAGCTCAACTCCCTGCCCTTCGAGCAATCCAAGCATAATATTTCAACCATCGATTGCCAGCACTCAGGCCCAGCAAATGGGATTTTGGTTTTTGTAAGTGGGAACCTTCAGCTTCCTGGTGAAGAGCATCCCCTCAGATTTAGCCAGGTACCCTTTTCTTCCTTTGGGTCTCCATTTTCTTTTTGGGTTTTCTGGTTTTTATTGTTTTTTGCACCGTTGCCAGTTTCTGTTTAACAAAGCATTGCCAGTTTCTGTTTTTGGGTGCAGATGTTCCATCTTATTCCAACTCCAGAGGGAAGTTTCTATGTTCAAAATGATATCTTTCGCCTCAATTATGGATGACTGATATTCTCCAAATGTTTTATTTTCTTCCATTGTGGTGGAACAGCGTACTCTGTAGAGAGTTAAACATCAGGACACTGATTAAGTGCTCAAGGAATGTTTTGATATATTTGTTTGAAATATTTGTCTGATTAATCCAACTGTTGCTGGATTATAGATATGTAGTATTTATAAAGTCAATTTAAAATTTATGTTTTTAATCTTTTGAAATATTGTAGATTCAATAAGGTGTTTATTTGTAGAGTAATTATATCCTTTATTGAATTTAAGGGGATCTGAGATTTAAAAATGAATTGAAACTATCAAACATTTAATGTGTGAATATAGATCAAATAAAATTATTAGAGCAATGATAGAAAATCAAAAATAACAAATAGAGATGGTTTTCACAAGAAAATGTGAATGTTCAAGCAGTAAAATAGCATTACAAGAGCTCACAATAGCATAAATGAATAAACAAGCTAAAGAAGTGGATGCATATATTGGAAAGTGAAGAGGCAAGACCAACTGATAAGAAAAGTTATTACAAATATCCAAAAATAGATGAGTGTTACACTCATGAAAATATGTCATCTACCATTAGTTGACCCATTCACTACAACTAAACAAAATAAATTGAATGTGTATGAAAATACATAATATCAAACAATTAAAGAAAATAAAAAAACCTATAGTAACACCCCCTTAACCACAACTTAAGTGGGTGAAAAGATGGATCCTAGAACAAATGAAGCATGGTGAAATAACCATGTACAAATCCCCTTTGTCCATCCCCTTGCCCCCCAAAGAAGAGAGACTAAAGATCCTCAAAGCAAAGAGAGAAATGAAGGACTAAGTAGTCCACTAAAGAAGTAGCCTCCTGCACCTCTAAGAAATATTGTAAATGAACAAAATTGGTTTCAATGAAGGGCTTGGTGAAGATGTTAACAATCTACTCAAAATTTGAGAAGTATCAAAGACCAATGACCTGTCAATAAATACACTCCCAAATATAGTGCATGGAACCTCAATGTGCTTGCTACACTAATGATGAACTAAGTTTCGTGAAATATATAAGGCACTTTGGATGACTCAAAAGTTATTTTTTGTCATTTAAATTAGATATCAAACTTAGTAAGAATATGCTAAATCCACTTAATACAATTAACCTTAGTGGAAATGGAGCAATAGTATACTACTTTATTGACTAGTGAATAGGACCAAAACAAGTTAGAAGCTATAATTGGAAGTGAACTTGTGATCTTGAGAACCTCTTTTTCCAATTGGAATCTATACACTCTACCAAGTCAATATCGATTCTCACTGCTAAGTAGATCCAAAGCTATAAGTATCATAAATGTAATGGAGAATCCACTTGGTTACCTTATCGTGATGCTCATGATGCTCTTACATAAATCAAGAGACCACATCCACAACATATGAAATATCAACCCTTTTATGAATCAAATAAATGAGGCTCCCAACAAGCTATTGATATAAGGTACTGTTGACGCCAAAAATTGACGAGGTAACAGTGCCTTATGGGAAACTCAGTTCAAGGGGGACCCCTTTGTGCCAAACTGAGTGACCTCCGGGTTTTAAAGAAGTCGGCTTCTTCTATAATGGGTTTGGAAAAGGGAAAAGGAAATGAATACAATTAAGGAAAGGCTAATCTAAGGCGATGCGCCAAATATGCTGATGGGCACGATAAATCATAGATTTAAGGGCCTGAATGGTGTTATCACGTTCCAAAATGTCGGAGACTTAAAAGTATAGCATAAACAATTCATTCATTGACATAAAATATTATCGCATACATCCTTACCACTAAGAAGAGTCATTTAGACATGATTTAGATAAGCAAGCTTGCATACAATATATAGAAGTCCTGTCAAATAAAATGCTTAAGACAATAAAAAGCACAGTTTATAGTTTAATCAATACATGAAAAACAGAAAGGCCGAACAGTTGGCACAGTCTGAAAGTTTCTTGCAAATAAACATATAAGAGAGGCCTGGTGTCTCTTGCTATAACCAGTATCATTTTTTCCCAAAACTCTTGGATCTATCTATTGTTGGGCCTTTTTCCTCAAAATTTTAGACCCTTCTCTCATTGACAGAGAGAGTATATATAGCTGGAGAGAAAAACTCCCACCGCTTTGGAAGGCTGTAACAGAAAGATCCCACAATCTCCTGCAATGATGCCAGAATCAAAAGATTTCCAATGCTGTTACCATGGCAGCGAGTAAAAATAAGGCATCTGGATATTCAGGTGCAGGCCCGCCCCTCATAATGATGGCAGTGGTCCCAGCCGAGCTTCGAGGCGACAAGTGCCATCCACCGCCTCAGAGAACTATGACGAGCAGCACCCGGTAACATAATCCCGCTCAGCCAGCCCACCGCCTGCTTTGATGATCAGTGTAAGGCACGTGGCAGCCCGTCGCGGCCCGAATGAGAATTCCTCCTACTGCCGCTGAGAGATTGCGAAGAAGCGACACATGTTCAAGGGGCTAAGGTCTCTCCTGAAGTGGGGAGAAAGCTGCCTGAATCAGGTGTGAAAGACGCATGGCAGCGTTTCGCGGCCCGCTGTGTTCACCTCCTTGCTGTGTTCAAAAGGTTGCGAAAGATTGCCAGCTGGCAGAAGGTAGGGCCCGCCAAAGTTAAAGAAGGCCGCGGAAGCATTTCGCAGCCCGCAGCTGCTTATTTTATCTCTATAAGGAAAGTTTACGATATGCCGCCACGTACCAAGATGTGGGCCTCTCTGACAATCTTAGGAGTGATGGCCTTTGTGGAAGGCTTTCGCAACATGAAGAGAATACAAAGCAATAGGAAATAAAAATCTCTGTAAGCGAGACACGTGGACGCCCAGCGCAGCATCTCGGGACCCAAAAGGGGAGCCGCTATCCGAAGTTGCGAAGTGACAAATGCGCAAAGGGGAAGATCAAAACTTTGTCAGAAAGCCAAATAAAATTGGCGACGCACAGGCCGGCATACGAACATTTGCAAAAGGGACCCGAAGGGAGCTGTTTGAATCTTTATTTAAACAGCTTTTGGTGACTATTAGGGGTGTTTCGGATAAGAAACGGAGAACCCAAAAACTCTCTGGTTCTGCAGACCAGAGCCTTCATCCATAGAGCGAATAATGGAGTTA
>VDFB02042438.1:0-15055 GCA_007258455.2 Sequoia sempervirens
ATGCAATGTAAGAGGATAAATTTTTATAACTCCAAAGGACATAATGGTTGTACCGTCTAATTGGACTTCCCCTTTTGACAATGGCTCATATTCAAGTCCTAGCTTATCTACCAGTTGTTTAGGCATAATGGAGTTGCTTGCTCCTGAATCTAACATACAGTTATGCACTATGCTATCAACAATAATTAAACTAACATAAAAAAAGGTGGTTTTACCTTTGGTGTTGGGTGTTCCTTCTTGCTTTCAAAACTATTTGCAAAGACATGAGGTTGCTCCTTAGCATGTTCATCAGAAATTGAAATTTTAGCCAATGTTTCCTATAGTAAGTCCTTTTGTCTAGGTATGTGCAATGCATCAAGCATGGACAAGCTGAATGTTGCTTTCTTCATATGATCAACTATGTTAAATGCTGGTAAACTCACATTTTGCTGCAATTTCAGAACAATAACCTCTGTTTGTACTGGTAAAGGATGAGATTGAACTTTTGGTTGTTCCTTTGCTAGCACAATTTGTTGTCTTGATAAAATTTGAACGTTGTGGGATGTAGAAGGTTGAACTTGCCCCTATTGGGTTGTAGACACTTGATTTTTCTTATGAACAAGTTTTTTTTCTACTTGTTGTTCACTAGAAACAGCTTGTCATCTCAGGTCAACAACTCTTTTTTGACATTGTATTGGCTGCAATGGAGGTAGATGACTAATTATGTCCTTGTGCATGATTAAGTCCACAAAATTCACTACCTTTCTAGTTCATCATGGCAACATCAAGATCACTCTACTGTGTTTGATCGCCTTGTTGATCATTATTCTCCTTTGTTGTTTTCTCAGAAGCAGCAAAACTGCTTTGTACCATGAGATCTTGATTAATCACTATGCTCATACAAGTAGCCTGGTTATGAGGTTGATTACAAGGATAACACCACTCATAATAATGTGCCAATTTGTTCTGCACAGGTACAAGATCTTTAAAAGAGCTGGCAACATTCTGATTATATGGTTGATTAGGCCTAGTATTAAAATTTATTTTATGTCCTTGGTAGTCAACCTGATAAGGTGGTCTATTTTCCTGAAAGGGTGCTTGACAAGGTCTGTAATTCTGGTTTTGTTGATTTTTGAGGCTCACTAAGTCATTGCTTACTATTTACAGCAATTTAGCCATCTATTTTTGGGTACCCCTAAGCTCTTGCAAGTCTGAGTTTGCTAGAACAACACTATTTTGAACAGTAGTTTAAAAGCCTAAGGCTGGAACAGCAGGTAACAAGGCTATAGGAGGTACTTGAATGGGTATTAATGGTTGAATATCAGGTAAAATAGGCATAGGATGCCTAGCTGCAATCTTACCAACCTGTATTAAGTTATTCTCAGCTCTACTAGCTATCTCATAGGCTACTGGCAGGGTTACTCCCATAGACTGGATCAGAAGTGCAATATCACTATTAATTGCTCTAAGATAATACATGAAAGCATGATATGGTGTAGGCCTTACCATGGCTAGGATTCTATTCCAAGTTCTTTGGAACCAGAAGATGAAATCTGTCATCTATTCTTGTGGGGCTCTCTTAGTAGTCATCATTTTCTCAACTAGAGATAGATGATCAGATTTGTTAGAAAATTGTTTACTCAACTTCTCTCCCAAGTCATCCCATGATACAACAGAATTCACTAGTAAGCCTCTGAACCACTGGAGTTCCTTGCATTTAAATGAAGCTACTAAAATCCTCAATGCCACATTCTCTTCTACGACGTGATGAACAACACAAAGTGAAGCTACGTCCCTTATGTGTTCAATTGGTGTAGTATGATCTTTACTGGTAAAACTAGGAAAAAATTTAAGCACAGCTACCAATATGTCATCGTGTTGAGCCAAACTCAATGGGTTTCCCTCATTAAATGGTACAAATGCATGTTCTTTGGCCATCAGAGCTACTTGGACTCTCGAATTTGGTACTTGTAGTATAGGACGTACTACTGGAAAAATTGGTACAAAACTTGTAAATTCGAGACTAGGAGGTGTAGAGTGGGATCTCGGTGTTGAATGTGATCTTGATCTCCTTAACCTTCTTCTTGTTGTTTTTCTTTTCCTCTTTGGTGACAATAGTTGCAGGTATTCAAATGGATTGGCGCTTCCTCTTGTCTGAACTCTGCTCATGTGCTACTGAATCTGTAATTAAAACCAAGTAAAATGAAGTCACCAAATAAAATATTATAACCTCTGATAGGTAAAATGTTGTTGTAAATTTTATGAAAACAATAGCTTAAAAGCTTTGAATTCTTTCTCTAAAGCAGTCTTCAAAGTCCCACCGGGCGTGCCAAAAACTATTATCAACAGGATTACATCCATATGCAAAAGAAAAAATGTCTTATGATCCTGTGAAACATGGGAATACTTCTAGGTTGTGGGTACCCTATGTTGAAAGTAGACCTCTAGATTAAAGGCCAACTTCCTAAGTTATGATCTTCTAATGATTTACTATAAATTTAATGGAAAAGGGAAGAATGCTTGAATTGAATGCATAAAATGAAATTTAAACTACGGTTATGCACCTAATAATAACTACTATGCAAGTCGTTTCACAACTAATACTCTCAAAAATATGTTAACACAGTTCAATTTGAGCACATTAATCACATAAATATTTCACAAAAAGGTTTGTTTAATCTTTCTTTATGAAGGAAAACTGAGTTTCACAACCTAAGAGAATACATAAACTTAACACAATGTATGACCTATGAAGAAATTGCTTTTGTGTTCATGCATCAAGGAAATGAGATGAAAATTTAAAGGTTTCAAATTTAAAACACATTAAATTCGCATCAAATCATTTAGAAGAAAAAAAACACCAGAGTTTGAAGGGGTAAACACTAAATTCAAATGAATATTCTAAAGGAACTTCTACAAATAACAATACTAAGTAACCTATAAAGCTGATGTATAAAATACTATGAAAAATATGAGTTACAAAATCAATCTCTTTGTAGAAATGCAAAGGAAAAATTATCAAGAACTGAGAAAACTCTAAGTCATTTTCTCAATATATACAAAAGATATCTAAGAGAATGAGAACAAAAAGAGGTCTCGAGCTAATTGAAGTCAAAATATGTGAAATCCAAAGCTATCCACAAGCAAAATCAAAACTGCCTAAAAAAGGGGCCCACCAATAACATAAATTGAGCTTAAACAACTCAAAACTTTCTCTCATATTGTGTGTAACTAAAGTGGAACTCGAAATGGCTCCGATGTGCATGGAGGTGGCACTGAAAGTGAAAATATCCTCCCCATGTGCAAAGATGAAAACCCTCAAAAAGAAGAGTCAAAACCAATGTAAATTGTACTCTAAATGTTACAAACTCCTCTTAACGTGCACGATCAAAACAAATTCAAAACTAATGTAGAACTGAGGTTATGTCTCGAGAATCTCCATAATTTGCATGACCTAACCCTCAATTCGCTTTAGTTATTACTTTTGCATGATTTTTTGGAAAAGGTAACTGTTTAATTTAAATATTAAAGATAATCAATTAATGATTATTTTAATATTTAATATGTGAAAGTTTTCCTCTTCATACATCACATGTTAAATATTAAGGTACAATATTATCCTTAATACTTAATTACAATTGTTACTTTTTTTCAATTATCATGCAAAATTAATAGCTCCTCCACTTAGAATATGTAAGGTATTTTATGAGCTTAACACTCCTTCAAAAGAAACTTAATGAGCCACCTTTACATATTAGGTCAATTGACTTGATAACTCAAGATCACAACATAATAATAATGTGAAGTGATTTTATTAAAAACATAAGTCAAAATTGCTCATGATCTGAATTAGGGCTTTTGGGTAAAAGCCATTGAACCCTAAAGACCTCCTCCATTCTTCACTTGGTATTTTGCATTTGGTCTTGACTGTTGCGCTCACATTCGAGTAGGGTTTGATCTGGAAACTCCACCATTTCTTGCTACTTTCTAGATTTTTTCATGAAGATATCTACAAAAAAAAGCGTGGTAAGCCCCTTCTTGTCACAAATCTGAGCACTCTTGTCCATTTTTTGAAGCATTCTATTGGGTTTTTAGGCCACGGTTGTCCACATTTTTGACATCTTTTCCATTCTCTGTTGATATTTCCATTGCTTGGCTGCCATGGACGCCTTGGTCTGAGCCTTTGGGACACACTTGTGCACGATTTTTTAGAGTATCCTTCTATACAAATGATGGGTAAGTTCATACGCCTTTGAATCTGGACGTTTCCCTTTTAAATAAACTCATTTAAAAAGAAAACAATGGAAATCTTTTGCTTTCTATGGGAGAAATAAATGAATCTTTGTATATATTTTTATATGGAGGCCACAGCTTTACCATTGTATTCTACCTTTTTCTAAGCATTCTCTCTTTTTGTATGAGCTTGAATAGAGCTCCCTCCTTGGCATGACATGGTCAATTTCCCTTCAAAATCATACAATGGTGGTGGTTTAATTATTAATCATTATTAATAATAGCAGTTATTGTATAATGTATAAATAAACCACCACATCAAAAAAAAACCATTATAACCATTATTGTTAATTTATAAATGATTATGATGTGGTGGTGGTTTTATTCTTAATCATTTATAATCATCAACAGTTATACAACAACGGTTATAACGGTTATTTTTTCAATGCCGGTTGTACGATGTATAACGGTTGTATGATGTATAATGGTGGTGGTTTTATTCTTAATCATTTATTCTTAAGAATGAATGGTGTTATCAAGATGATTACAATGATATTTTTAGAAAGACTCAAAAATAGGATGAACCATTGGAGGATTATGTAGAAAGGTTCCAATTCTAATTGAAGAAAAACCCACAAAATAGACTCTTAGATGAATCTTTGAATCTTGTATTCTTAAGAGGAGTCAATGAAGATTGCATGGATTTCCTCAATCTTATTAGGGAGGGTGATATGTCTCAATTACCCTTTGAAGATATTTGTAAGGTTTGTAGAAATTACTCAAGGACCTTTACTAAAAGGTCAAGGGGAGAAAGAACATCCACCATTGGCAAGACATCTAATGGGGTTTCAAAAGTGGAGTTAAGTAACCTAGTATCCAACATGAAGGGGGATATAATAAGTCATATAGCTACTCATTTGGACACTAAATATAAAGAAGAATCCGGAGGAGGATGAAGCAATGCTTACTAAATATTTCCCCAATTGTAGACAAAGGAAAGAAAACTGCAAATGAAAAAGAGTGGCTAGTATTACAAAAGACATATCAGAGAAACCAGATTTTCAACCACTAGAAGGAGAAGATGGAGAGCTATTTTATATTGCATAAAGAATTCCATGGCAACTAAGACAAGGTATGCCACAAGACCCTCTAAATTTTAATACATCCTTTCTAATTGGTAATCAAAACTTCTTTGGTTTTGAATTCTTAGCCCCAGACAAATAACCAAAACCAATGGAAAAGCCATCAACAAAATTGGAACCAGTAGCAACCAAATTTCAACAAAATTTCCAAGGTGCCAAAATTATAATCCTCAATGGACAGTACAACAAAATCAGTGGCAACCGCAATGGAAAAAGGGCCAACGGTGGCAACATTAAAATGTGAATTACCCACAACCTTTGTTGCCTTCTCAGCCACAACAATAGGCCATTATTCCCACTCCATCAAACCCAACATCTTAGCCACCAAGAGCACCACAATTTCCTATCCAACCTGCACCTAACCCCAATAATAAGCCTATCCAATAGGCATATACTAACGAGGCTATACAATAACCTACTTATGGGGTAGAGGTGAGTGAAGTCCACCCTAGGTCAGGGAAAACACTAGTTGGACCTTCATCCCCTCAAATCACTAAGATGGTGGATGAGGAACCCACAACTAAAGCTTTAGATAATTTACCTCCAGAGCTTAGGTCAAATCAGGTAAACCAGACCATCTCAAGTCCAATGCCTCCTTTCCCTGAGCATTTAGCCATTCAAAAACATCATACCCAAGCTGAGAAAAACCTATTGCGTTAGCTTAAGAATTTCAATATCAAAATCCCCCTCATCTAAGCTATCAAGGATATCCCAATCTATACCAAGACAGTAAGACACCTTTGTCTTAAGAAACTAGGGAGAAAGAGGAAGGACCCTTAGAAAGTTCATGTCCTAGTGAACCTTGTTGATATTATGCTAGGCAATGTAACTATCCCTAAATACGCAGACCTTGGAAGTCTAGTAGTGGATGTTAAGATTAATGGGACCCTTATCAAGAACACCTTGATTGACCTAGGGGTAGCAATTAATGTCATGACTAAGGAGACAATGCATCCACTTCATCTAGCTTACCTTAGACCTACACTAACTATTTTATAGTTTATAGATAGGTCAACAGTGAAGCTTGAGGGGATCATTGAGGACTTAGTCATTGCATTGGGTTCATGGGAGTATCCTGCAGATTTTATAGTCTTGCAACCAAAGTTCAACCTTGCAGGATATCCACTTATTTTAGGTAGACCATGGTTAGCTACAATTGATGCATTCATAGATTGTAGGTCTAAGAACATGATAATATCAAATGGGAATGTGACCAAGAAATTGTTTCTCTATCCACCAACCCAACATCATGATGATCTAGAGCATACTATATGACCCACCTTGGATGAAGAAGACCACTATTCCTTGCAAACTCTCGTGAAAATAGAATGCGGACCCCTATTAGAAACCCAAGATGAGGATGACTCAATTGACCATATCATGCAAAATAACAGTGGTAGAGACCCGCAACAACAAGACTATCTTTCATGTTTGTAGGATCCACTACATAACATTATACCTACAAATTCATCAGAAGAGGTATCCCAACCATTCCATTCTCTTTTTTCCCAACAATGTGTTCCCAACATTAGTGGACTTGGTCTCTCATCTATGCAATCAGAATCCAAAACATGGGAAATCATGCTAGGTAAAACACTAAACATCAATAATGGATTAACTAAAGAACAACATAATTCCCTGAACACTGTGTTGCAGAAACACACAACAACCTTTGCATGGGACTATCATGACATGAAAGGGATTAATATAGAACTTTGCATGCATAGGATCTACGTAAATGATGCTTTCAAGCCAATCAGAAAACCCCAAAGGAGAGAACCCTACCTTAAGAGAAATAGTTAAGAATGAGTTGCAAAAGTTAATGTCGACTTCATTTATCCTATTTCTGAAAGCCAATGGGTGTCACCATTATTCATTGTTCCTAAGAAAGGAGGAAAATGGAGGGTATGTGTGGACTATAGGGAGCTTAACACAACCACTAGAAAAGATCATTTCCCCTACCTTTCATTGACCAAGTGCTTGATTCCTTAGTAGAGAAAAAGTACTTCTCCTTCCTAGATGGATTTAGTGGCTCTAACTACATAAAGATAGCTCCAGAGGACTAGGATAAGACTAAATTTACATGCCCTTGGGGTGCCTATGCCTATTTTTTTCTTCCCTTTGGACTATGTAATTGTTACCAAAATTTCACCTACAACTCAATGTATACAATATTGTTGTTTCATTCATTGAAGATCAAAACAATGCTTAAATATCCCACACAAGCAGTGAGAATGACTGAATTGAATTAATACAACAATGTATGTAAACTATATATCTAAAGATAAGTAAAGAAAAACACATGAGAAGATATCATATTCATCATTGCCTTAAGGGCTGATGTAGATGTTGGTCCTTCAATCTTCAACTTCATCCTCCTATCTTCAGCTCTTCTCATTCTCGATCTCCAAATGCACCTGCGGATGATTGAAAGATTTTGTTAGAGCTTGAGATATGAAATCTCATCATATGTTTCATCAACATACATATAACTTACAACTATGATGCATTAAATCAATTGAGCCATTATCAAATAAATGCAAAAGAGCCAAATCAAATCATCAGGAAGAGCATAGAACTTCATTGTTTTATCTAACTACCTTTCTCATTGTGTAGCTACAAGTTCATCATTTCATGTTTCATCTTGTTTGACATTTCAACATGTGGAGTAGAAATGGGCTCCCACAAGGGTTGATCCCTACATGCTGCCCCTAAATTCCCCTTTTTCAGTTTGTGAAGCAATTTATAAAGTGACATAGCTCATTGTCCATCCATGACTGTCAAATCAAGACATACAATGAAGGTTTAAAGTATCCATTCATCTTGAGTGATAGTCATGAATGAGCAATGAGCTCATTCATATGCATATTAATCTACAGAAAAGAGAAAAAGTGCATTATTTTTACCAAGGAAATTATGTTTGCATACATGTTTTTATGTTGTCATTGTTTTACATCATGATTTTATATCATTTATTTGTTATCTCATCATGTATTTACCACTTGTTTGCTTCATATGAGTTGCAATAATGAAGAGGATAACCTATACAATTAAATGATCTTCAAGTGAAGTATGATCATCAAGTTATAAGGTCATATGAACAAGATTGCAAAAACAACAAATAGTATTCATGAGCAACCACCATAAAGTAAATTAAGTTTAAAGACTCAAATGCATTAAAGAGATAGTCATGATGCAATGATCTAAAAAGCATGAGCAACATATATCAAGGTAGAAGAACAACGAATTCATTGATATAAAGAGCAAATGTTACGATTTTTCTTTTTTATTATTGAAGACATTCAGTCATGAGTTATAACAGTCAAAGGATGCCAAGGATGAACTAGGTAAATGACAGTCCAAGGGTTAGTCTCAAGATAATAGGTATTATATGCAAAGAGCAAGCAATCCTTAGCAACACAAAGCAACATCTACAAGTCTAAACAACAATCCAAAAATGAGGGCAACAACCGAACCTAAAGGGGCAAAGGATCAGTGAAGTAGGACAGTTTCAAGGTCTCAGTCAAGATAGCAGTCCAAATGTAAAATAACAACCTTAAATTCATAATCATGACCCTAATCAATCAGCATACTCTCATTCCATGATAGTGAAGTATCATTTATGGAAAGGATTGAAGGCTTCCTTGGGTCATTTTAATATTCACCAAACATGTTATAGTGATCCAATTTTTTAGTCAATTATGACATGCTCAATCAAAAATATATGAACTACCTTGATATAGGAGAGGATTATAGAGCACGGTCCTATGATAACATGATAGTAATTGGAAAAATCGGGACTGTGTAGTCATAAAGGGTGCAGTCTCATTGCAAAGTGTAATAGAATTCACAAGTTTCAATGAGAAATGTTAAGGCATAAGGGTTTCGTGCCAAATAACCTGATAACAGGGCATGACAAAATGTACTAGTGAATATTAAAAGATGGATCCACTATTGACTTTCAAAAAAAGAAATAACACAGTCACAAAGACAACGATAAAATAGTTTATGCAATGTTATACCCTATTTGAGCACATTATGATTAAAATGGAAACCACATAGAAACCATTGAGCTTCCAACTAAATTAAAATATCTACCATGCCAAACTATTATGCAGTGTTACTCAACAGAGCATCCCATGATATTATGACAAGGAAACCTTGTATAAATAAGAGATTAATGATGGAAATACATAGAAGACACCATGGTTTCAAGATGGGGTTTTAAGGAACAAACCCAGAATGAAAAAGTTTCTTTTCTTTCTTTTAGGAAGAAACAATATAATGGAGGCACAATTTTTTAAAACCCCATATCATTTTTACAGCAACAATAAATTAAGTCCAATGTGTGTGCTCATAGCCACAGCCTAGAATCTTGTTTTCTTTTGTTTCACAAGAAGCCAAGGCCACTAGGGGTTCTATATATAGTGTTTGTGAAATATAGAAAAATAATCAAGCCATCAAGCCTGTACAAATGTTTCAAGAGAAACCTAGAAGTCCAAGCCACGGCCATAGAATATAGCAAGGTTTCAAAAGAAAAAACATATGGAGGAACAAGAAAAAATTCATTTCTCTTGCACTTTTGAGCTCAAATGGAGCATCTTGTAGACAGAGAACAAAGAAATAGTACAAAATCTACAAAGAATACAAGTCATGGCTATGAAATTTAAAGGAGCTTCAGAAACAAAAGGATGCATGGAGGAAACAAAAACACTCATTCATTTTGTAGCTTTTGAGCTTGAATCAAGCATATTATTGACTGAAATAAAGCAAGATTTTCAAAATGGAAACTTACCACATAGTTTGAACATTTTTTTTGCATGAAAGGCGCTAAATGAAACTCCATATCTCATAGTAAACTCCAGAAAGACTCAAGAAAACCCTAATAGTGGTGGTACCCAGCAGAGCAAGAAAATTACAAAGTATAAAATGAAATGAAGTATGAGGCTGCAAACTTTTGTTTAGGGTTTCTTTACCCTAAATTGGCTGACCAAGTTCAAGGCATTTTTTGCCTTATTTTTATGATTTTTACTTCAAACTAATGCCTTATGCCAAGTGTTGTTTAGGTTTTGTTCACTTTCACTTCCTTTTGCTAATTTTCATTTTCAAATACAACCCACCCTTATTCTTGCATGTTTAGAAGGCCCATATTGATTTATCTTAACAATTATTAAAAGCAATTTATTTTCTTTAATAGTTTGTTAAAGATATTGTAATATTGGTTGTATAAGCACTTATTAAGGTAAATAAATCAAAGGAATTACCTTAAATATTTGTTAATATAAACCAATACGTACATCCTAAATGTGTGAGGAGTAAAGATGGGTCATACAAGTGAACTGGAGTGTTGTAAATTCTTTGACTTGGACTCAAAGTTTAGTCTTTTGGAGATCTCATTGATTGAGTCCATTATTCATGGAGGACTTTGAGACATAACCTCTTTTTTACATCAATTTTGGAGTTATTTTGGTCATGCACATTGAGAGGAGTTTGTAACTGTTTGAGCCCAGTTTACATCAATTGTGGGCTTCCTTTTCGTGGGTTTTCATCTTTGCTCGTGAGGGAAATATTTGGAGATATTTTCACTTTCATTCAGTTGTTAGTTCCACCTCCTAGCTCTTTGGAGCCATCTATTTTATATATTGATTTTTTTTTATCTTTTTCCTCAATTCTTGATATTTTCCTTTGCATTCCACAAAGAGATATTAGCTTGTAACTCACTTTTACAGTTGATTAATATATACAACATCTTTTTCAGGTTACTTGAGATTGTTACTTGCAGTATTTTCCTTCAATTTCTAATTGCAATTAAGTGTTTACTTTCTCATATTCAGATGTTTTGCCTCTTTTAATGATTTGGATGCAAATTTAATGAGTTTTAAATCTTAGAACCTTTAAATTTATGTCTCAATAATGGATGCATGTACACATATGTAGGTTTAGCCATAGGTCATAGATTGTGCTACAAATTTATCTTTCCCTTTAGGTTGTGAAAGCATTATTATTCCTTCATAAAGGGTAGATTATTAGGCCTTTTTTTGAAACATTTATGTGTTTAAATTGTTCAATTTTACTTGTGAAAATAGATTTTAATGAGAAAAAGTTGTGAATCAAGTTGCTCATTTTTTTCATTTAGGTGCATCAGCATAGTTTAAGTTTTAGATTATCCATTTATTTCAAAGTCCTCCCTTTTTCCTTCAAAAAAATAGTTATTCATTAGAAAATTATAAGGGAGCAACCCATAATTTGGAGATTCATCTTCACTATGAGCATACCCACAGGCTCGAAGATGTTTCAATGTTTCATGAGATTGTTGGGCATTTAAACTTAGCATTCCAGGTGCAATCTTTGTGACAACAATAATGCTCCAACCACTTTCCAGAGGGTAGTGCTAAGTATATTTTAAAATTATGCTCATGATTCCATGGAAATCTACATGGATGACTTCACTACTTATGGAGACACCTATGAAGATGCACTCAACAATATAGAAAAGGTTTTGAAAAGGTGTAAAGAACATAACCTATCATTGAGTCATGAGAAATGTTTCATGATGATGACTCAAGGGATTGTTCTAGGACACTTTATCTTGAGTGAAGGAATTCAAGTGGATCCCAACAAGATTGAGATCATCTCTACACTTCATGTGCCACAAAATCAAAAAGATATCAGGAGCTTTTTAGGACATGCAGGCTATTATAGGAGGTTCACCTAGGATTTTAGTAGAATTACAACACCCTTGTTTGTTTTTCTCACCAAAGACATAATTTGACTAGACTGTAAAATGCCAGCACTCCTTTGAAGCACTTAAGATAGCTTTGACAAAAGCACCTGTCTTGAGAAGGCCAAACTGGACACTACCTTTCCATATACACACTGATGCTTCAAATTTTGCTATAGGAGAAGTCTTGGGACAAAAAGAAGGTAATAAGGAGTATGTTATCTACTACATCAACAAAAACTTACAAGGAGTTGAACTTAACTACATTGTCACAAAGAAAGAGATGTTGGCAGTTGTTTATGCTATCAACAAGTTTAGGCATTATATTATTGGCTATCAAGTCTTTATCCACACAGATCACATTGTCATAAGATAATTAATGAACAAACCTATAGTTGGGGGGGCGACTACTTAGATGGTTGCTCTTGCTAGAGTATTTTGATATAACAATAATGGATAAGCCAAGGAAAGCTAATTTGGTGGTAAATTTTCTGTCTAGATTGGCTACACAAATAGAAGAAGGTATTGTGGATGACTCTTTTCCAGATGAGAATGTGTTTTCTCTTACTATACAAACACCATGGTTTGTTGATATTCCAAATTACTTAGTGGCCAGGTAGATACCATCACATTTCTCTCCTAGAGAAAAGAGGTAGTTGGCACATAAAAGCTTTCCATATTCTTGGGTTTAACTAGTTACTTATTCTACACTAGTCCAAATAATATCATCATAAGATGTATAAGACAAGATGAGTTCTTTGACATTCTAAAAGCTTTCCATGATGAGCCTTGTGGGGGTCACTTTACAGCCAAAAGAACAAAATTTAAGATCTTGACAATAGGTTACTATTAGCCAACTCTACATTAGGATTCAATGAAGTATACCAGGAGTTGTGATAGATGTCAGAGAATGGGAAAACCAAAAATGATGGATGAAATTCCTTTGCAGCCATAGATAGCACTAGCTCCATTTGAAAAATGGGGCCTTGACTTCATTGGCCCAATTTCACCAACCTCTAATAACAAAGAGTATATTTTGGTTTGTATAGACTATCCAAAAAAATGGGTTGAAGTCAAGGCATAATAGTTTACAAGAGATGGGAATGTAGCTAAGTTCTTGTATGAAGACATCTTTACTGAGTATGGAGTACCTAGAGAAATTGTAAGTGATCAAGTCCCCTAGTTTACTTTTGAACTCATTTCTAAATTGGTTGAAGAATATGAAATCAGACACAAAAAAATCATCACCTTATCATCCCCAAGCCAATGGGCATGTGGAGGTTACAAATAGAGAAATTGAAAACATTCTGACCAAAACAATGAAAATTCACATAAAAGACTAGGCATCTAGATTATCTGAAGTAGTGTGGGCCTACAGAAGAACATGGAAAACAACTACAAGTTTCACACCTTATGAATTATTCTATGGTAAAACAACAATTCTACCAATTGAGTTTTAGTACAAGACACTTAGGACAACAATGGAACTAGAAATGGATTTGACAGAAGCATAGAAAGAAAGGCTACACAATCTGAATGGATTGGATGAAATTAGAATGGAGGCCATGCATCACACATAGATCATTCAAAAATAGAGGACTAGATGGCATGATCATTTTATAAAGGCTAAGAGTTCAATGCGGGTGACTGGGCTTTACTGTATGATTCTAGATACAAAGATGGAGACATCAAATTTGACCACTTCCATATGGTCAAAGTCGTCTTCTTAATCATCCCTTTGCTCTTTTAAATCGTCCTCTTTGCCGGTATTAATTAAATCATTCATTTAATTAATATTGTGTATCTTGCATAAGGTTTCCAAAGTATTTAATTTAATAAATATTTTTCCCCTCTTTCCTCCTAAATTAAATAAATGCATCACTTTATTTAATTTAGTCATATTATCTTTTGAAATTTTAAATTCCTTATTTTCTCTCTCATTGTCACATCCTCCAACTTTTGTAAGTTGGCCTCTAATCCCTCTTAGCAATCTAACCATTTTTCTTAGTCATAATTAATTTATGATTAAGATGTGCACACCCCTAATCATCATTAGGGTCCCATCCTCCATAATTTCCACTTGCCTCTAATGAGTCTTTAATTAGTCTAATCAAGTACTTGCACAACCTTAATCACCTAATTAGGTCATCTCTAATCCCATATCATTTATGGAATGTGTCCTTAGTCAACTTCATTAAAAGCTTTCTCTTTTTGAACAAGGCATCTCCATTCCCCATGTGAATTTTTAATTCACATTTAATCCCCCAATGCATTTAAAGGAATTTTAAATTCCTTCTCTCATCCCCATGAGAATATTTGAGGAATTTTTAATTCCCCATATGTCCTCTCACCCACATGGGGACAAGTACCTCCTTTATGAGGAGATCTTGTCCCAATCCCAAGGTACTATGTACCCCATCCATGTCATGTACTACCACTCCACCTCATGTCCACTTCACCTTTTTGAGCCACTTCACATGCCACATGTCAAGATGTGAGGGCTTGTGAGTTCTCAACTCACCATAGCCCTACATCTTGATCTTGATGGCTCAATCTTAACCGTCCATTTCCTAGAGAATCCCAAATCTCTATAAATACCCCCTCTTTTCTCTCATTTTGGGGGAGATCATTCATTGTAGCCAAACTCTTGCAAAAAAATTCTAGAGCCATACTTAGCCATTTTTCACACTTGCATCCACTTTCATCCATTATCATATCATCATCTAGCTTGCATCTTGTGTCATCCAAGGAGCATACAACACCAAAGATCGAAGGGCCAACCAAAGGTTGATTCGACACAAGGTATAAAAGTTTTATTTTGGCATCTTTACCTTGTATTGAATCCAACTAGGCTAATCTTGAGGTGTAGGTTGTTTTTAATGTTATTTTGCATTCTATTGTTTGTTGTTCATTTTCTAGCACCTAAATTCACCCTATCACATTTCTGGCATGCTCAGTGGGACCCACAAATGGGTCTCTT